>VZSZ01003906.1:1244704-1273217 GCA_013398815.1 Ibidorhyncha struthersii
TAACGAAAAACAATGTTTATGTGTGTTTAAAGAGGCCCTCGTGCTCCGTGGTGAGGTGCCCACCTGTTTTCCTGTCCCAAAAGAATGGTCATTTGCAAGAATCGTGAAGTTTTTGTGGGGATTGGTGCTTTCATTGAGGGGGTAAATGATAAAAATGTCGGAGAAGATGGGTGCACCCCGCGCACAAATTGCAGTAGATGGGCAGGCTGTGTTGTGAATTGGTGAGGTTCGTAGTGCTTTTTCCTTTCTGGAGGGTTAACCTAGTTTGGTTCATTTGCAGAGATAATCACAATGTAGTGTGTTTGGGCTCCTGTGAGGATCAGGTTATCTTTTGTTAGTGCTGCTTACTTTGCTAGAAGTTGTGTTTAGGACTGCAGTTGGAAGTTATTTTTCCTTACCTTCAAGGAAGGAATAAGAGAAAGTTATGTAACCTAAGTGTTTTAACCTATGTATCAGAGCTGTCTAGTGATACTGGGACTGTGTTATTAAGTTGAAAAGAGGAGCTCGTTCGTATGCGAATCAACAAGTGATTGTCTCTGCGGGTGGATTTGGCACCATCAGAATCCTTTGTTTCTGGTGTATACTGTCTTATCCATAACATTCCCCCCTTCATTAAAAGGGCAGGCAGTTTGATTAAATTGCAGCATTATTTCCTGTACCATTCAGTTGTTTTTTTTTTTTTAAATGCTCCTTTGAAAACAAAAGAAAAATTATGAGAGCTACCTGTGGGGGGATTGAGGATCAGTTTCAGGTCAGTTTTGGTTAGGGTTTCAGATTCAGTTTTGGTTAGCATTTTGAAAGCTATTCATGTCTGTGTCACTTGTTGCCATCTGTTGATTCATCCGTGGGTAATTCTTCAGAGTGTTGGATTTTTAGCATGCTTCCTGATCAATAGGTGTGCAAGTAGTAGTTGGCTCACCTTTATCTAGTCTTTGTAGGACAGTGAAGTGCCTGGATGATGGAGATGCAGCAACCTCTGCATTAGGTTTGTAGCATATTGGCAGAATTCAATTCAAGAAGAGCTGGGTTTTTTTCACCTATTTTCTAGACTGCTTTTTTGTTAGGTAACTTTGTTTTCTGAGGTTTATAGATGGGAATTGCATAATTAAGTCAGTTTGGTTTAGCGTATGTGGTAAATACAAGTAACAATACTGAATAAGAAGTGAGTTTTCATTTGGCTGAAATGTTTTTTGTTTTGTTTTTTTTTTTTCTTAAATCTACATCTTTCAATGGGGTTCCATATTTGTTCACTTTAACTTGAGTTGTTTGAAGCTGTATTTTTTTCATCTGTTGTCTCTGCATTAGGTTCAGTTGGTATATAAAAAAAACAGCTGCATTAGCGTACTGCAGAAAGAATTAGTGTAAAAAAAAAGAAAGATACATTTATTAGTTATGTTGTAAACTTTGTTAATTTTGTAAGGAGAATAGTGTTTCTGTAACTTGCTGGTACATGAAATAGGTATTTCTGTGTTTTCTGGGTAAATTAGCAAGCAAACTACCGTGTCTTCTGAGTGAGTGCAGGACAACACCTTTTATATCAAAAATACGACTTTCTACTATACGTTTTTCATTGCTTATAGTTTTGGGAATGACCTCAGACAAGGTGATAGCTTTTGGGCTTTGTATTAATAGACTTAAATGACTAGGGAAGGATTTGTGACCTTCTTGCAAGTTTGGTATTCTTCAGACTCCTTAGCTTTAGATCTGTTAGTGTTCTTTCTAGTAGAGTAGTATGTGTTTTGACACAATTTGGGTTTTGATCTCTAAATCAGATTTCAGAGCCTTTGGGATTGATGAAACCTGCATTTCTCCTGAAATGTATACTTTAATATGCTTTTGCAGCCTGAGGCAGGTTAAGCATGGTTCCCTGTATGAAAGCACTAGGAGCAGCTTGGTTGGAGTGCCTTTAACAGGAGGTCAGGAATTATGGGGTTTTCTGGTCCTTTTCTTAGTTACTAATGCTTCATAAAGAAGGCTTGAGGTGAATTTTTATTTAAAGGAGTAAATCTCTTTCTATAATGCATAATTAAGATCTGAAGGTTATTCAAACGAAACAGAAAACTTGTTTGTGTGTTATTTGTAAAGGAGACCTCTCTTTATTGTCAGAAAAAGTTTCATTAACCTTCAGATGAAGAAGTGGGGAGATATTAGCCTCATCTTTACTACGTTTTAAAGCACACTCAGATTAAATTTAAAGGCTTAAAGCAGTATAAGTAAAAATGTTCTTAATATGGTTCTGTCTATGATAGATATGTGTATAAAGTCTGTAGGAAAAAGAGTGAAATGTATAGGGTTTGGGGTCCCCCCCTTCCTGTTGTGGAAGTGTGTGCAAAGAAGTCCTTTTGGGCTGTTGGTTAAAAGAATGTTAAAAGAAAATCATTGCCTACCCACTTTCTCCCTTCCTTTTTAGGTCATGTTTAACTAAACCACCCATGAAGCACAGCAAAACGGCAAATAATGCTGCTCTTAGAAGGGTCGCTTCATAGGAATTGCACTGCACAATCCCTGTTGCTATTCTACCAGCTTGGCAGGTTGCTATCTGGAATGAGGGCATAACATGTAATAAACTGGAATAATTTCATGCAGCTTGCTTGGCTTCCCTTTAATTTGAGATAAGGGTATATTTAAGAGTTTACAGCTGGCTTGTGCATATCTTGCCTTTTGACACAGGGTATGCCAGATCTCTGTTTGGGTGGGGGTAGCTTTTTAATTAAAACATATATTTATTTTTTCATACCCTGTTCAATTATACTTATGAAGGGTATTAGACTAATGTTTTTGGAACCTGAGTTCTTATAGCTTTCAAAGTTTCAGAAACATTTTTGGCAGTGCTAGCTTCTCAGGCTTCAGTGTGTACCTTAACTGGCTGTGTGAGAATTTGTGTTACTTAATCCTGCAATTGGCCTCTGAGACAGGAAAGATTATGTACAGCAGTTTCTGAAGAGCCAACTAATGTGCTGATTTGTTGGTACAGACTGGACTGAGACCAGCCAACTCTTCCCATTTGAGTGATTAATCTGCAGTTGGATAGCAGAAGGTGTTTTTTCTTTACTGTTTTTGGTGAGATCTCCCTCAAAAAAAAATATTAATTTCTTCTTTAGGTTTTGGACTTCTAAAATAAAAAATAAAGGTAGTCTTAAGTATTTTTAACCACTTCTAATAGTGTTGATATGCTATGTAGATTTTTTTTTTTTGTAGGAAACTGTTTAGTACTACAGATAGAGGACACAAACACCATGTAAGCAGATGTTTGTACTTCTCTGAAGTCATACAGGAGAGGCTATTTTGTTCTGGTAATGGGACCCTAATGTGCTATTCTTTTTCCGTCAAACTCTTACATTAAAAAAAAAAAGGTTGGTACTGTTTATTCTTCTGACCTAGGTCCCCTCACTTACAGTTCTTGACTAGACCTCAGTCTTGACTGACTGGAAGAATGGAAGATTCTGTCTTGCAGCCATGTACAGCACTTCTGGTACATCTGTGTCATGCTAGTGTCTAGCTACACTGCTTTAGCTGAGTCATACCGCTAAGTTATGTATGGGTTTGTTTTGAGACACTTGGAAAAGCATATGATTTTCTTCACTGTGCATGTACATGGGTTTCCTTTCATTTAAAAGGTGGGGGGGGAAACCCCAAAGACTCAAAAGTTGAGGCTGACATGTAATCAAAAGTGGATTCTGTTTAGCCCTGTTGGAGGATAAGATCAGTTCAGGATGTTCTAGAGTCTCTGATACGCTGCCTGCTTGCCTTTGAAGACAAAAAAATGTGAAAATTACATTTTACCAATTCTTGACGTGTTTGTGCTGCATTTGTGAACAACAGCACAAGCAGTCAAACATCCAGTTTTGACCTGGATACAACAAAGCATTCATATTGCAGCAAAACTCCTGTTTTTTTCCTGCTTCTTGTGTAATGATTCCTCAAGAACAGAGTTGCAGAAGTAGCAGAAGAAAGCACAGGCATCCTCTTGTCGACTCAACCTGGTGACTGCGAATATGCATGTGCTTTTCCCAGTGCTCTTTGTGTTTCTTCTTTTTTAGCACAATGTTTATAACCAGTGGTAATATTGGAAGAGCGGAAAAAGTGTTACCAGGTTCTTTATCTGAAAGCCTTGGCTGGAGTCCCTTCGAGATGTGATCTGTTCTCCATTTGAGAAGCCCGTTATTTCTTGCCTGCGTTGTGATACAACAAAAGCTAGGAAAATGACTTATTTCTTTCTCTTCTTTGCAAGCACGCAGCATGTCTATGTTCATACCAATAACTGCATATGAAATCATCGTGTATTCTGTGCTGGAATATGATGATTTATTTTGGAGTATTTTACTAGTATGAACTCAGTTATCTAATTGCTAGTAAATTGCAAGTCATAAACAACCCTCTGATGAGTTCTGATAAGAGCTCAGTATTTAGCTAGAAATTGTATGGGGAGCTGCTATGCTAGAAGCTTTAACACAATTTATTGGAAGTATTGTTCATATCACTTTTACTGTTTAAAAAAAAAAAGAGCTGCAAACTCTGTCTTGGTAGTAGCTTTTAACTGAACTGGAGACTTGGTATTAGCAGAGCTAACTATAGATGGCTTGTGTCCATGTACAACATCACTAATGACTATGAAAAACATACCTAAAACTTACTAGCTGAAAGAAAAACATGTGCTGTCACACCTGCCAGAACTTGAAGGAATAAACCATTGTACACCATAATGAAATGTTGTTAATCAGCTTCCAATTCAGTATCTGCATTTTGCTGTTACCTTTGGTCAAATGCCTGGATACACTTGAATTTCCATGAGATTTCATTTGTCCAACAGTGTTTCCTATGAGTAGAAGTTCTGGAATAGTGAGAACACTGTATGTGAGATATATATATATATTTAATTAACATAAATGGTTATCTGGTAAATGTAGTGAATGCTGCATGATCAGCATTATATTATCTGCTGGAAATACAATACAGCAGAGAGGAAACAGTCCAGGAAGTTCCTGGAGTGTGTGGAAGATAACTTCCTGACACAGCTGGTGAGTGAGCCAGCTAGGGAGCGTGCCTTGCTTGACCCGTTCGTGAAAAGAGAAGGACTTGTGGTTGATGTGATGTTTGGGAGCTGTCTTGGGCATAGTGATTGTGAAATGATAGAGTTTTTGATTCTCAGAGAAGTGTGTGTGTGGGCGGTCAGCAGAAGTCCTGCCTTGGACTTCTGGAGGACAGACTTTGGCCTGTTTAGGAGACTGGTTGACAGAGTCCTGAAGGGCAAAGGAGTCCAGGAAGGCTGGACGTCCTCCAAGAAGGAAATCTTAAAGGCGCAGGAGCAGGTCATCCCCATGTGCTGAAAGACAAGCCGGCAGGGAAGATGACCAGCCTGCCTGAACAGAGAGCTTTGGCTGGAACTCAGGAAAGAAAGGAGAGTTTATGACCTTTGGAAGAAGGGGCAGGCAACTCAGGAGGACTACAAGGATACGTGAGGTTATGCAGGGAGAAAATTAGAACTTAACTAGAACTTAATCTGGCTGCTGCTGTGAAATACAATAAAAAATGTTTCTATAAATACATTAGCAACAAAAGGAAGGCTAAGGAGAATATGCATCGTTGATTGTGTGCAGGGGGAAACATAGTGACAAGGGATGAGAAAAAGGCTGAGGTACTTAATGCCTTTTTTGCCTCAGTCTTGAAGAGTAAGACCAGTTGTTCTCAGGGTACCCAGCCCCCTGAGCTGGAAGGCAGGGATGGGGAGCAGAATGAAGCCCCCATATTACAAGGAGAAATGGTTAGTGAACTGCTACACCACTTAAACACACACAAGTCTATAGGACGGGATGGGATCCATCCAAGGGTACTGAGGGAGCTGGTGGAAGTGCTCACCGAGCCACTTTCCATCATTTAGCAGCAGTCCTGGCTAACTGGGGAGGTCCCAGTTGACTGGAGATTACCAAATGTAACACCTATCCACAAGAGGGGTGGGAAGGAGGATCCGGGGAACTACAGGCCTGTCAGTACCAGGGAAGGTTATGGAGCAGATCATCTTGAGTGCCATCACGCGGCATGTACAGGACAACCAGGTGATCAGGCCCAGTCAGCACGGGTTTATGAAAGGCAGGTCCTGCTTGACTAACCCAATCTCCTTCTATGACAAGCTGACCCGCTTACTGGATGAGGGAAAGGCTGTGGATGTTGTCTACCTAGACTTTAGTAATGCCTTTGACACTGTTTCCCACAGCAATCTCCTGGAGAAACTAGCGGCTCATGGCTTGGACGGGCATACTCTTCAGTGGGTAAAAAAACTGCCTGGATGGCTGAGCCCAAAGAGTGGTGGTGAATGGACTTAAATTCAGTTGGTGGCCAGTCACAAGTGGTGTTCCCCAGGGGTCAGTATTGGGGCCAGTTTTGTTTAGTATCTTCATCAATGATCTGGATGAGGGGATCGAGTACACACTCAGTAAGTTCACAGATGACACCAAACTTGGCAGGAGTGTCGATCTGCTTGAGGGTAGGATGGCTGTACAGGGGGATCTGGACAGGCTGGATCGATGGGCTGAGGCCAATGGTATGAGGTTCAACAAGGCCAAGTGCTGGCTCCTGCGCTTGGGTCACAACAACCCCATGCAGTGCTACAGGCTTGGGGAAGAGTGGCTGGAAAGCTGCCCATCGGCAAAGGACCTGGGGGTGTTGGTAGACAGCCAGCTGAATATAAGCCAGCAGTGTACCCAGGTGGCCAAGAAAGCCAACTGTGTCCTGGCCTGAAAAGGAGATTGTAGTGAAGTGGGTGTGGATCTCTTTTTCCCAAAGTAGTAAGTGATAGGATAAGAGGAAACAGCCTCAAATTGCGCCAGGGGAGGTTTAGATTGGATACTAAGAAAAAATTATTTACTGAAAGGATTATCAAGCATTGGAACAGGCTGCCCAGGGAAGTGGTCAAGTCACCATCCCTGGAGGTATTTAGAAGACATGTAGTTGTGGCACTTAGGGACATAGTTTAGTGGAGTGGTGGACTTGGCAGTGTTAGGTTAATGGTTGGACTCCATCTTAAAGGTCTTTTCCAACCTAAATGTTTCTATGATTCTGTATTATCACATCTTTTCCTTTTCTTGCTTGTCTTGCCTTCAAGGGAAAAAAAGAATGAAGTCAACGGTGTTCTGTCATATGGTGTACGTTCTGGTTTGCCACTGTGTGTTTTCCCTGTCTGTCTACATGCATGTGGAAGTGGGGAGGTTTCCCTTGTCCAATATATTTGCATGAAATGTTGTGCTTATCAGGTTTTCTGATGTTCTTGATTCTGACCATACCTTGTCCATATTGCTACATAAAAATGGTCTTTTAGATAGGTCATGAAAAGTATGATAGACACTTAGCAGGCAGTGAATTAAATGAGTTGGGCAAAATTGTTACAGAAGGTGGTAGCAGATTGTCTTTGTATCAGAGGGCATCGCTGAGTGAGTGGCAGATTCTCTTCCATACTGCTGGAGAGTGGAAGTAGCAGGAGCATGATTGAGAATTGCTCCAAAGTGATGCTATTTATTTTGCATGAAAAAAAAAAAAGTGCTGTCCTTATCCCCACTTTCCTCTAAATCACTGCATTATAATGGAGAATCATCCTTCCTTTGCCTTTCTTAGTCTCCTATTTACTGTTAGGGTGCATAAAGAGAACTTTACTGGCACAGAATTGTTTAGCTCTAGCTGTGGTAGGGGATTGGCTTTGGTGATGACGCAGGGAAGTCCACTACAGTGTGGTATTCTGCATCTCTGCACTTATGACTTCAGTCCGCGGCATGTTTTCTGCAGTTTGGGGAGCAGGGTGGTGATTCTTGCCTTCTGGTCTTTTTTCCTTTTGTTCTGGGATACTTTTCTGCATTTGGTATCTTCTCACATTCCAGTTATTAGAGACAAAACTGTTTTCTTTCTTGAGGAGTCTTCAGTTGAGTACATGTGTTTTTGAATGATGGTAGTATCCTGCAATTAGGATATAGAAATTTGATTTTTCATATGTTCATTTTGTTTGTTTATTTGTCTTTTTGCTGTGCAGAAATACAGTTTGCGCTATGTTTGAAAGGTGGGATTTGTGGAAAACCAAAGTGGTGTGTATTATAATACAGCTGCTGAAAGTGTCAAGGGGAGGAGGAGAGGTTAAATGTGTGTATACTGTACAGCCTAATCAAAAGCCTGTTGAAGTTTGTGGAAAAAGATGACTTGTGTGAATCTGGATCAAGCTTACCAGGGAAGGTGCATCTTTCAGTTCAACCAGAAACAGGGTCAGGAAGCTCGTAAATGTGGGCAGGAGGAGGAATCAGGAAATAAATTTCCTTGCTTATCCACAGTACTGTAGTATTTATAAAGACTTTGTGAGGCTGTGTTTATTCATGAAATTTTTCATGATTAGCTTCATGTGTACATTGCCTGTCTGAAATAAGCTAAGGAGTAAGAACTTTTTGCCCAGTTGGTTAACAAGACATAAAGAATTAAATCAGGGGCAGTTCTCAAGGTAAAAGTTAATGATTTGCTTTTGTTGTCACCTTTCTAGCTGAAACAAGGTAGCAAACTTCTCAATTTTTCATTGAATGCTTGGATGTTTTACAGCAAGGGGGGAAACAACATCTCGTCTTTGTTTTTGTAATAGAACTCTAGGAATACTTTGGCATTCTGGAATCACAGAATCACAGAATAGTCAGGGTTGGAAGGGACCTTTGGAGATCATCAAGCCCAACCCCCCTGCCAGAGCAGGGGCACCTACAACAGGTTGCACAGGGCAGCGTCCAGGCAGGTTTTGAATGTCTCCAGTGTGGGCGACTCCACAACCTCTCTGGGCAGCCTGTTCCAGTGCTCCACCACCCTCAAAGTAAAGAAGTTCCTCCTCATGTTAAGATGGAACTTCCTATGTTCAAGTTTGTGCCCATTACCCCTCGTCCTATCAATGGGCACCACTGAAAAAAGACTGCTCCCATCCCCCTGGCATCCTCCCTTCAAGTATTTGAAAGCATTAACAAGATCCCCCCTCAATCTTCTTTTCTCCAGACTAAAGAGACCCAAATCCCTCAGCCTCTCCTCATATGAAAGATGTTCCAATCCCCTAATCATCTTTGTAGCCCTTTGCTGGACCCTCTCCAGCAGATCCCTGTCCTTCTTGAACTGGGGAGCCCAGAACTGGACGCAGTATTCCAGATGCGGCCTCACCAGGGCAGAGTAGAGGGGGAGGATGACCTCCCTCGACCTGCTGGCCACACTCCTTTTGATGCACCCCAGGATGCCATTGGCCCTCTTGGCCGCCAGGGCACATTGCTGGCTCATGGTCATCCTGTTGTCCACCAGGACTCCCAGGTCCCTTTCCACAGAGCTGCTCTCCAGGAGGTCGGCCCCCAACCTGTACTGATGCATGGGGTTATTCCTCCCCAGATGCAGTACCCTACATTTACCCTTGTTGAATTTCATTAGGTTCCTCTCCACCCAACTCTCCAGCCTGTCCAGGTCACACTGAATGGCAGCACAGCCTTCTGGCGTATCAGCCACTCCTCCCAGTTTAGTGTCATCAGCAAACTTGCTGATGGTACACTCTATCCCTTCGTCCAGATCATCGATGAATATATTGAACAGGACTGGACCCAGTACTGACCCTTGAGGGACACCACTTGTTA
This sequence comes from Ibidorhyncha struthersii, assembly GCA_013398815.1. NCBI lineage: Eukaryota > Metazoa > Chordata > Aves > Charadriiformes > Charadriidae > Ibidorhyncha > Ibidorhyncha struthersii. The sequence goes on from VZSZ01003906.1 coordinate 1,254,322, forward strand.
CTGACCTCCAACTAGACTCTGCACCACTAACCACAACCCTCTGAGCTCTATCTGCTAGCCAGTTCTCAATCCACCCCACTGTCCATCCATCTATCCCACACTTCCTAAGCTTGCCAGTGAGGATGATGTGGGAGACAGTGTCGAAAGCCTTGCCAAAGTCAAGGTAGACAACATCCACTGCCCTCCCCTCATCCACCCATCTAGTGATCTCATCATAGAATGCTATCAGATGATTATATATAATCCGTCATGTGTGGTTTATGTTAATTGTCCTTCTTTATTTAGCCTCCTCCAGAGGGGAGGCAGGATGGAGAAAGAAACAGGGGAGTCTTCTGGTTTTGTTTTTTCTCTGGTGCACAGGAACTCAAGTTTAACGGAACGATAGGGCTGATTCTCAGAGTAGTGGACCATCTAAAGCTCCCTCTGTCTTCTTTTGGAATCTTAAGTAGCATTTCCAAAAATTATGCTCAGAGTGCAGCGTGTGCTACACTAATCTGTATTTATAGAGGTGTTCTTCCTTCTCCGGTGCTGAATTCATCCCTCCTCTTTGCTTTCAACTGTTGACTCTCTTCAGGGTATATGCTGTAGGATACAAGATGGAATACACACAGTGGAAGCTTCATCCATCAACTTTCCAAGTGTGTGGCTCCATCAACATCAAACACTGCCCAACACTATCACTGTGCTGATACTGAAATCTGCTGGTGGAGGAGAAGGCTTTAGACCCGAGGATCTGCAGTTGTAGCTTGTTCACTGCTGTGAACTGCTTATGCTCATTAGAGTTAATTTTGTGTCTGGTGTGATCTGACTACTGTTGTCATTCACTGTGCCTTTGGCTGGAACAGCAGAACTTAAAAGCACAGAGTTAAGCATCTGCAGTTTGAAATAGTGGGGTACAGTATCGTGTTTGTTGGTTACGGTGGCCTGAGTTTATACCATATAATTTCAGACACTTACCTGAGGTTTATTAGAAGTTTAATCACCTTATAAAGTTGACATGGAAAGTGACCTGGAAGGCTTTCTTTGACTCCATGGGGAAGCTGGTGAGAGTTGACCAGTTTTAAGTGCTTGAGTCTAAGGCTTAGTGATACAGGAATTAAATAAAGTATCAACGTAAGGAGTTCTTAACTGTTTGCTCCAGCACTGCGGCATGCTGCTTCCTCTCTGTCATGTATCTGTTGGTTATGCCAGTATAACTACAGTGGGGATGCACAATGAGATTGTTCAAGAAACTAGTCCAATCTGAAGAAAAACTACAGTGCTGGGGTGGGATGGTAGGAAGGGGGAGGAACTCCTTGAAATAGTGCTGCCACTGAGGTTATCTTTTTGTTGCATCACTTAAATGTATGGAGTTATTTTGTATTAATCCGAACTGGTTTTTGTCTCCCTGGAACTATGGTTCTAGTCTCAGTCTCTCCATGTTAGTGTCTTTTAGGAGACAACACTTAAGTTGTAGGAACAGATCTGCTTCAGCTTTTGGCTCCAGCATGAGGCAGATGCTGTGGAACCCAGAGGGCGGAGGAATGAGCAAAGTGATGTTTAAAGGATATAGGTTGTAGAAGACAAGGAGAAATGTAGGGGAAGGAGAAGTTGTTGGGTTTTTTTGGTGTGAAAACTTTAAAAATGCTTGGAAAAATTGTTCTGAGAGTTTAACCAGTTCGTTCTTATGTTAGAAAGGAACCTTATTTCCCCCTAACATTTTATCAGTAAGCGTCATATGGCCTTGACTGTATTTTTGTCTTGAGTCTTCCATAGCAGGAGGATTTGCAGACCTTCCACACCCAAATTGTTCTTAAATCTGTAAGAAGTTTGACGGACATAAATTTGATTACAGCTTTTCTGCAATTGGATGGTAATTCTTTAATTTGTTAGTTTAAGTAGATCAAGGTTATATTTCTACCTGATTTCCATGTTATTGCATTTAATGTAACTAGGTGGTATTATCCTCAACAATGATTTTATCCTAATCAATGGATTTGATTCTTGTATACAGTGCATAACCTGTATTGTAATAATACTTGCACGTAACTGATAGAGATTTTGTGTTAATTTACTTCATTTGCCTTGAGGAGTTCCCAGTAGCCTTAGTTACAGGCTCATTGCACCAGGCATTGTAAAACAGAATAAAAAGGCTTAATTGCATAGACTACATTGAATAGAAAAGAAAGACATGTATTAAAGGTAGTATTAAATATGACCTAAGTATTCATCTTAGCAACTTCTCATAATTTGAGAGATAATGCATTTAAGACTTTAAAGGCAGAGGCTAGTTCTTATTATGAACAATTTATAGAAATTGATTGAAAAGAATGTACTAGATGGTTGTTTTTTTGTGGTGTTTTTGTTTGTTTGTTTGGTTTTTTTTTTTGTTTTTTTTTTTTTTACTGGTGTATAGTTCTGAGTATTTGTGGTACTGGATTCATTTCCGCAATGAAAGCGGGAGCTTGGGCAGGTAGAACCTGGCAACACTACTCACTCTTATCTGCTTTCCTCTTGTAATTAGTAATTGACTTATTTTCACTGCCTTCATTTTTGTAACTGAAAGGTGAAGGTTTTGTGAGAGTTGTGAGACAGTAGGTTCAGCAAAGGCATCACATGTCGGAGGAGGTGAAGGGCAGATCAGGAGCTGTTCTGGAAATGGTTGCTTGGATTTTGCTGTACTGTGGAAACAGACATGATGTTTGACTGTATGAAGATGCTGGAGATATGGATACTGGCGAATTTGCAATAACAGGCATAAAACAAGTTGCCAAACTTTTTGGAGAGATAGTGAATTGGTTAGGATGTGCAATCAGCTGATCTGCAGCTTGGAGAAAAGAAATGAGGACCTGAGGGTTCAGTATTACTTTCATTTTGATGGTGGGAAGGGTTGTTTGATGGTTGTGTAAAGATGAAGAGCCTTTTAAATATGAACTTTTGATTTCAAGTGCACTTCAGTAGCTGTGCCATTAAGCAGTTCCTGCTGTGTCCGTTTTGCTGGCACAGATGTTTGTGTGACGACACAGTGAATGGATCCATCGGTTCAGAAATGGCTTTTCTGTCTTCCAGAATTGTTTCTCAACCATATCAGTTCCCTGATCTGGCTTGCTGCTTGAATGGCTGTGTTAGCACCGTGGAGGAGGCAGGATCTCTTAAGCTAGCGCACAGAGAACAGACCCTATATGTGAAAACAAAATTGTTTTAATTTTTGACATAAAATGGAATCTGACTGATTTGCATAGATTCTTATTAAAATAGCAGTATCTGTTAAAAATTTAGATGGATAACTTTCAGCAATCGTTTGGTGGATTTTAAAAAGCTATTTAAGTGCATCTGTGCTGTCGATTGAGGCCGAGAACCAATGACATAATAATAAAATCAGATATATAAAATCACATAAAATTCTGCTGAACTTTGATCATCAGTTATATTTCTAGAAATACATGTTTTCGTAGCACCTCAACTTTAATACTAGCTTACAACAAAATTTTGTTCTTGTCAAACTTCTTTCTTCGTGTTTAGGAATATGAATTTAACAGTACACTTCACTCAAAGTGCAGAGCTAAAATGGAGATGGTGTTTTAGTTCTGTTCATGTAGTGAGTAGGGAGGATTTGCGGCTGCAAAAAATCTGGTTGGATATTTTTAATTTGGTGTTATCAAAATACTTTTTGAAAAAAATAATTCAGAAATAGTAGTACGAGGGTAGGGGAAGAAATCAGCAGTCAAATAATATCCACATGCAAAATTCTGATTACTTTTTTGTTGTTGTTTGTTTATATAGTGCGTCTTATAGCAGTTGAATACTCTGTTCACATCTCCCCTGTGAGATAGGAAGATGCGATGACTCAGGCTTAGTAAAATTTTCTGTGGTCAGTTAAGGAAATATACATGAAATGAGAAGTGAATGTAGATCTTATCTAGCACAATAATCCCCAGAGCATTCCCTCCTCTAAACTGACAAAGCTCACTGTGTTCCTTCTGCCACGCTCATCTGTTCTTCACCCGTTCTGTGAGAAACATTTCCTTAGTTGTTTGGATTTAAACTCGTACATACTGACTTTCTAAAAAGCTGTACAGACATTTTGATAAAGAAGGCATAGTGTCTCTGTGAGATGATGAAAACTAGTTACAATCCACTTGGCCAAGCTTTTAAGTCATTTGAGGAATCTTTTAAGTTTTTCATTGGGCAGGACAAAATGCGAAGACCAGTATAAGCACTGATTTGCAAGACATGTTGCTAATATGTATTATTATTAGATACTTAACCATGTGTAACAACTACATCCGTGGTTTTTTAAGACGTGATTTTTTTAGAGTGTAAAATTCAGTTTTCAGTGACATAGTATTCTGATTTTTAACTTTAATTTTTATATACTTTCCAATCTACAATATCTACTTCAGTTTATCTACTTCAACAGGTTCTGGCAGTCTCAGTGAAAAATAATTGTATACTGTTTCAACTTTGAGTGGTGTAGTAAGGCTTCTTTGATAGAATAAATTACGAAGTGTTGGTGAGAGCCAGATCTGAACACAGTTTTCTCTAGAAGTGTGGTGGTGAATAAGACAAGAGCAGAGTTTCCCGTGTCTTAGATGATTCTGTTTATTCGTAGTATGCAAAAGTAACTTTTAATGGAGCAGGATCTGAAACAGCTTTACAGAAAGGTATGAAGAAAATCTGTTTGCAGTTCAGGGTAACCACAACTTTGTGAAAGAAGTGAGCAGTGAGTATTATTGCTTGGACAAACTGCTGACCTTTAGAAGTGCTGGCTGTCTTGGTTTACTTCCATATAACACCTAAGCTTGAAAACAAAGTTTTCCAGTTTCTTTTAAAAAGGCATAAATTGTAGGAGAAATAAGTTAGATCTGTTACTTTGTTAAATGCAGTCTTAGGTTTGATCCTTCAGTTCATTTACTTGTGGCATAGCTGATTTGCCCTCTCTTAAAAGTAACAGACAGGGTATTGTTCCCCCCAAAATGAAACAAGATCAGTCTATTCCCAGCAATTTCTCAGGTGTGCCTGCAGAAATGAGGATTAGCAGCTTGACTTTAACAATGGAAACGATACTCTGTACATGGAATGCTTTTTTTTTTTCCTCTTACATTTCAGGCTTAATTCAGATCCTGGGGTTTGTTTACTTACAAATTGTGCCATTGAGTTGCTCATACTTGTGTTCTGACTTAGTGGGGTTTTTTTGGTTGTGGGTGTGCTCTGCTGCTTCAAGAAGATACAGTGAGGAAGGACAGAAATGGTAGTTTTTGCTTTTTGTATGGGTTGTGACTAGAAATGCCTAGAGATATGTATGTATGTATCTGTTATTTGCACAGCATTTAGCAAATAAGTCTAATCAGAAGCCTGGACACTTTATTAAAAAACCCCACTTGTTGGTGTCCTTTTTTTGACTATGGAAAATACTGTCTTACTGTTTGTCACCTGCCTGTAACTACATTTTCTTTCCTGATAAGCATGCCAGGAAACGAGAGGTCTTTGACAGATCACCGAAAATATATTGCATCTGACTGCTGCCTGAGACTTCTCTGCACAGATGGGTCACAGTAGTCAACCCAAATCTAAAGAAAATTTAACGAAGCAGAAAGACCTCACTTACCTCCTACAGAATTAAGTATTGCTGGTTTCGTTTGCTCCTTTATAGGCTTATCATTAAGAATTAAGCATATCCCTACAGTATTTTGGTTTTTAGCTTGCTTTTTTTGAGCTGTCTGTCGTGATGCACTACTATGCTGGCATCAGTGTTATGTGGAAAGATCTGGGCAGCTGTCCTGTATTTGCCCAGTCTTTGATAATTGGGACAAAAAAAGTTTGACTTACATGGATTTAAAAAACCTAACACAGTATGTCGCAGAAGATCATTTCACACAGTAATCTTGGTGTGGGAGGACTGATAAACCCTGTTAATCAGCAATGGTTGGGGGCAGTCTTACATACATACGGGAACCGTGGAAAGATGCTTACATGCTGTTGACTACCGTTTAATAATCTTGCTCACAGTAGGATCAGAATGCAGTAACTCCATATTTTGAGAAACTCCTATGTTAACAAAGTTGTTCTCCAAGGCTGTTTTGGACAATTAAACAAGAAACGGAAACTGTGTTGTAGATGTGCTTAAAAATAAGTTCACATGGAGAAGGTAGGCTGAAAGACTGCCTTAAATAACTTCAGATGTTTCACAACTATGTCAGAGAGATGGATGAGAGGACCTACTGCTTCTCTCTATTCATGACTTATGTGCAGTGATTTCGTAAGTGAGGCTGTTTCTTTATCAGCCACACAAGCTTGTAATACACTTCCTTTGTTCCTACCAGGTTGAAGGCAAATTTTGATTACTGGGCTATTGGGTAAGAAATGTGTTGAAGCAGAGTGAAACTGCTTAGCCTAGTGAATGCAGTATGTAATCTCTAGATGGATATGCTTAGATGGCTCTGCAGCTACAGGCTATAAATACTTGAGGAGAATTACGAAGCTTTATTGAGAGAGCTGAATGCACGTGTAGTGAGAATGTAGGTGTGACACGAGTAGTGAAAGCTATGCCAGAATCTTACCTTCCCTTTGAATAAATGGGGAGGGCTTTGGATGTTTTTGTTGTGCATGTTGGAAAACACTATAAATGTGTGTAATGTGTGGCTGTTAATGGAGCACTTTTTGGAGGTGGAACTTTCCCCCTTCTGCTGGAGATGGGATTACGAATGTGTACCACCATAATGGAGTTCTACGTGATTGTGTTGTAGTCTCGAGTTGGCAGCTGGTGTATTGTTCTCTTGAGTTCCTCCTGCGTGTGGAGGAGTATATGCCAGCTGAGAATGTTTTCTTTAAAGGCTTCCAGTAAAAAATTAATCCAATAATTTTATTTTTTTTTCTGTGGATCTAGGTAGACTTTGAACGCCTCATCTGTCAATGCATTCTGTTAACAAGACTTGCCCATGGAATTATTCTTAATGGTTTTGCTGAGAACGTAGCACTTAAATCTAAGCACTTTACAGTGCTGTTGTTATTGAGAAAGATTATTACAATAGTAATTGTAATAGTCCTGTATTTATAGTACATTAATTACAGGAAGTGTGTTATATGTTTTAAGTTATCAATGATGTCATGCATTGAAGGACCTCCTATCTTTTATTGCATCTGTTATTAATGAAATGCCTTTTTTCTTTTTTTGGCTGCTATTCTACTGGCTGTGTTACTCCAGTTAAGCACCTTGTGAGATACTCAAAGCAAGTGGTATTCTGCAGGAGACACGAAACAGAAAGCATTTGGTTAGGGCACCAGCAATTTAAGTTCTCCTGATGAAAACTTTATTTATTTGTCAGGGTAAAATCCAAAATTAAAAAAAATAAATTGAAGGAGACAAACATGTTCTCCCTGTTCTGAGCTACACTATGTATCTTTTGGACTAAATAAATATTATGTGATTGCATGAGATTGTGGAGGATATGAATTTGTGCCTCGATTAACCTTTACTGGATCTGTGTTCCTAACGGTATTTTACATCATCTTGTGCTGTTTCTGTTCCATTATGTAATTAAAATGATTCTTTTTTTAATAGTGAGGAAGACTTAGGAATGTTTCCTAGCATTGTTAATGTATGTTAGCAGTTTTCAAGACTGTTAGTGGTGTTATAGAAGAATGACTAACATCAGTGATGAAAGTTTTTGTATGATGTAATGCGTAAGAGGCATCCTGAGACCTTGTTCAGACTGTGCAAAGTAAGCTTTATTAAAGTCATACTTAAAAATTAGTCTGAGATTCTGTAGAGACACTGAGCCTGTGATGAGGATGGAAATGTTGTCTTCATGAGAGAGGATGCAAAGCATGGGACTGCCAGGGCGCGTACACAGCCTCCATACCATGTGAATGTTGCCGATTGTGGAGGCCCAAACTGCTTATCTGGAGAAGCTGCTTTCTAACATCTGCCAGTTACAGTAGATGTTCTCCTGCCTTCAGTTTGATAACTTCCTTCTATTCCTATGTGTGTTTTCTTTCCTGCTTTTATTTTTTTTGTCCCGTTTTTCACCTTAACAGCAAATCATACAAAAAGGGAAAAAGAAGCTTCCATTAGGCATCCTAATTTTGAGGGCAGGAGCTTCAAACTGATGAAACATCAAAGGGAATAATTCAGAAAAGGGAGGGTTTTATACGTAAGAAGCCCAAACTGGACAGATTGGCACAGTGTGGCATTCATAGAAGTGTTATTCATGTGATATATGTTGTCTTTAAAATGCTAAAAAGTGGAAGTTCAGCAGAATAGCAGACCTCTCATAGTATGCCACTTAAAATATTAGAGTACAAGATTAAAACAGCAGTAAAGTTGAATTCCTATAAGGGGAGAGACATAATTGGAAGTATCAAGAATTTGAAAGGTCCCTTTTGATTCTAATAAGTGTTTCAGTAATGTGCTTGTGGACATCAAGCTGCATGAATCTGGGCCAGAACACAAAGATGCCTTTGAGTTAGCAGAGAGGATTTGTGGAGACATGCATTCCTGTGGAGTTTTTTTGTGTGTGTTCTGTAGCCTGCATGCACAAACAGATACTAGAAACCCAAATATAACTACGATGACTTTCTGAAAGACCCTAATGGTAGAGTTAGAGCCTCCTGTATGTAATACACAATTAAAAAAATAATAATCTTGAGAGGCAGATGGGAAAAGAGCATAATGCCAGACATCACCTGCGTTTCCTGATTTGTATGCCTGTTTCCTTGGGACTCTGGTGATCTACTTGAACAAAACTTTCAAGTGCAAAACTAGACTTTAATTTTAAGTGGGTTCAGTTGGATGTGGCAACAAAACACATGGCACAGAACATGGCTAAATGAGAAAACATAATGCAGGCAAGTCTGCCAGGAAGTCTCCAATCTGAGAGTCCGGGTTCTTTTTCCTGGAAAAGTATAAACATTGTCTTAAGATTTATTTAAAGGAAGGAGTCTCTCCAGGTGGCTTTGTCCAGTTTGTTTTCAGGAAGAGAAGACCACAAGGTGTTTCAGAAATGAAATGATTCTATCATCTGTTTGTTTATTGATTTTATTTAAATTAAAAAAAAAGTGTATATGCATATACTTGTTCATTACCATACTTTTCTTAATGCGCCTAGTGATGTGTCAGGCTTTTACAGAGGGACTAGTGAGGGTCCCCAAAGAATTTTACAGCTGTGGTCCAGTCCTTGAGGATGAGTCATGATTCCACACAGTGAATGATAAATTGAAGTACATAGGAAAGCCTTCCTGAAATGCATTTACTTTGGACTTGACTATGTAAATATAGATGATCATACATGGTATTCCAAAATACATATTCTAGTTCACAAATGTTTTCAGTTAAGTGTCATTCAAGCTAATATAAAAGTCCTGAGGAATGACGTTGTAGACCCTTTTGCTCAAATAGAGTGGACTTGTTCTGGCTTTCCATCTTTTAAAACAAAGTAGATGGGGGGAGTTGGGGAATACAGTGGTCTTGTCTTGCTGTGTTGGTTTTCACCTAAAAAGCGTCACTGGAGTAGTCGGGAACAGAGCATGGAGCAGATGTCTTTGAACATGCTAGTACCAGTTCTTTTACAAGTTGCCATAGATCCTTTTCACTGGAATATCTTGCTTTGAGCTTTGGTCAACTGTACCTTGAGTGTTTTCTAAGAGATCTTTCCCAGAGTGAAACATAGGCCTTAGATACCATTCCTACAGTAGATCCGAGAGTGGCTTCTAAGTGTTATAGGCTTCTCATTGGTGCGTCTTTTAACACATGGCAAAATACTTGATTACTCCCAGTATTAGCCATAGAGAATAGCTGGAGGGTGAGGATTGTTCTCCTTTGCTTTGCAAAGTATTGTTGGAAGTTTGTTTCTTCAGGGGCACATAAACAGGCCCAGTTAGTAAATGACTGTGAGGAAATATTAATGCCACAAATGTGCTCCAACAGGTAGGCTACTGACTTTTATTTTCTGCAAAGTGAGTGATTCCTCTTAATTGCACTACCTAGAATGTTGGAAAGCTGCAAGGAGAGGGGATACACATTGATGTACCATAAAGCGGGAGATAAATACTGAATTTTCATTGCTATTAAAACAGTGAAATTGAGCAGTGGTATTGGTATGACTGGGAGATGTGGATGCTATACCTTTTTTTTCCCCTCTTTCTTTTTCTCACCCTTTAGGAGGGCTTTCGAGCTGCCGCTCTGCTGCTGAACAGCATGCAGTCCTTTCGGGAGCAAAGTAGTTACCACGGAAACCAGCAGAGCTACCCACAGGAAGTGCACGGTTCATCCCGACTGGAAGAGTTCAGCCCCCGCCAGCAGGCCCAGATGTTCCAGAGCTTTGGAGGAGGTGCTGGCAGTGGACGTCGTGGAGCAACAGGAGCCTCTACAGTGATGCCTGGTGAGAGCTCTGGCCATCAGAGCTACCAAGGTTTCAGAAAAGAAGCAGGAGAGTTTTACTATATGGCTGCCAACAAAGATCCAGTGGCATCAGGAGGGCAGCAGCCACCTCAGCGCAGGCCTTCTGGACCCGTACAGAGCTATGGGCCCCCTCAAGGGAGTAGCTTTGGGAGTCAGTATGGGAGTGAGGGACATGTGGGCCAGTTTCAAACACAGCACTCGACCCTTGGGGGTGTGTCCCACTATCAACAGGATTATACTGGTCCTTTTTCTCCAGGGAGCGCCCAGTATCAGCAGCAGGCTTCGAGCCAGCAGCAGCAGGTGCAGCAGCTGAGACAGCAGATCTATCAATCTCATCAGCCTTTACCCCAGGCCTCCAGCCAGTCTGCTTCTAGCACCTCACACTTGCAGCCAATGCAGCGGCCATCCACCCTGCCTTCCTCTGCTTCTGGGTACCAGTTACGAGTGGGTCAGTTCAGCCAACACTATCAGCCACCTTCGTCCTCCTCCTCCTCCTCTTTCCCCTCCCCACAGCGTTTTGGCCAGTCAGGACAGAATTATGATGGAAGCTACAGTGTGAATTCTGGGTCGCAGTATGAAGGCCATGCTGTGGGTTCCAATGCACAGGCATATGGGACCCAGTCAAACTACAGCTTTCAGTCTCAACCAATGAAAAGCTTTGAGCAGTCTAAGCTGCCCCAAAGTGGGCAGCAGGGGCAGCAGCAACAGCACCCACCTCAGCACGTAATGCAGTATTCAAATGCTGCCACCAAGCTCTCTCTTCAAAGTCAAGTGGGGCAGTACAGCCAGACTGAAGTTCCTGTAAGGTCACCGATGCAGTTCCACCAAAATTTCAGTCCAATCTCTAATCCATCTCCTGCTGCATCTGTGGTTCAGTCTCCGAGCTGCAGCTCTACCCCTTCTCCACTCATGCCAGGTGGAGAAAATCTCCAGTGTGGGCAAGGCAACATGTCCATGGGTTCTAGAAACCGAATCCTGCAGATGATGCCTCAGCTTAGTCCTACACCATCTATGATGCCAAGCCCCAATGCTCATGCAGGGGGATTCAAAGGATTTGGGCTGGAAGGACTGCAGGAAAAAAGGCTCACAGATCCAGGGCTGAGTAGCCTGAGTGCTCTAAGTTCTCAGGTAGCCAATCTACCCAATACAGTCCAGCATATGTTGCTCTCGGATGCCTTGGCACCTCAGAAAAAAAGTTCCAAGAGGTCATCCTCTTCAAAGAAGGCTGACAGCTGCACCAACTCAGAAGGCTCCTCCCAGGCAGAGGAGCAACTCAAGTCTCCCCTGGCAGAATCCCTTGATGGTGGCTGTTCCAGTAGTTCAGAGGATCATGGGGAAAGGGTGAGACAGCTGAGTGGCCAGAGCACCAGCTCAGACACCACTTACAAAGGGGGTAACTTAGAGAGATCCAACTCCTCACCAACACAAGGCTCTCAGAATGAGCCATCAAAACTCAGCAGCAGCCCTGCAGCTAGGGAGGATGTGGCCTCTCCTGATGGGAAGGAAGCTGTGGTGGCTGTGGAAAATCCCCCAAAAGTGAATGAAAAGGCAGTTGGGGTAATTGTCTCCCGGGAAGCCATGACAGGAAGAGTAGAAAAGGCAGGTGGACAAGATAAACCTGCACAAGATGATGCTTCCACAGCCACTCAGGCACCAGCTAGTGCTAGTGGAGCGAAAGAAACTGGGCATGTAGGGACGCAGCCAGAAACTCAAGGAGGAAGCAAAGGGAGCAAAAGTGGAGATAACACTAACCATAATGGAGAGGGGAACAGCCAGCCTGGTCATGCAGTTGTTGGGCCAAATTTTCCTGCAAGAACAGAACCTTCCAAATCTCCTGGCAGTTTAAGATACAGTTACAAGGATAATATAGCAGCTGGTATACAGAGAAATATTGGTGGCTTTCCACAGTATCCTTCTGGTCAAGAAAAAGGGGATTTTCCAGGGCACAGTGAGCGCAAAGGCCGGAATGAGAAGTTTCCTAGCCTCCTACAGGAGGTCTTACAGGGATACCACCATCATCCAGACAGAAGGTATTCGAGGAACGCACAGGAGCATTCTGGGATGGCTGGGAGTTTGGAGGGAGCCATGAGGCCCAATATCTTAATTAGTCAAACCAATGAATTGACCAATAGAGGCCTCTTAAATAAAAGCATGGGGTCTCTCCTGGAAGGCCCTCACTGGGGTCCCTGGGATAGGAAATCTAGCAGCACAGCTCCTGACATGAAGCAGATAAATCTAGCTGATTACCCTATTGCTAGAAAGTTTGATGTGGAGTCTCAGTCTTCTGCCCATGAAGGGGGAACACTCTCAGAGAGGAGATCAGTGATCTGTGACATATCTCCACTAAGACAACTTGTCAGGGATCCTGGCCCTCACCCAATGGGGCACATGGGTCCTGAGGCCAGAAGTGGAAGGAGTGAACGTCTTGCCCCTGGTTTGAGCCAGTCAGTAATACTCCCTGGTGGTTTAGTATCCATGGAAACAAAGATGAAAGCTCACAGTGGGCAAATAAAAGAAGAAGATTTTGAACAGTCAAAGAGCTCAGCTAGTCTCAATAATAAAAAAACAGGAGACCATTGTCATCCTGCTGGCATCAAGCATGAATCTTTCCGAGGCAATGCTAGCCCTGGAGCTGCAGTCTCTGATGCTGCTCCAGACTACATTCCCCAGCAGGACAGCAGATCAACACAGATGAGACGAGGACCTGGCAGAACTGGAAGCAGCAGGGGTAAATCACCTTCTCAATTTCAGGATCTAGCTGATAAGCTGAAAATGTCACCAGGCAGAAGCAGAGGCCCAGGGACAGATCTGCATCACATGAACCCACACATGACATTATCTGAAAGAGTTAACAGGGGTTCCTTGCATTCTGCTTACCCTCAGAATTCAGAAGGCCCGTCTTTGGCTTCAGCATATCATGCAAATGCTAGGCCTCATGCTTTCGGTGACCCTAACCAGAGTTTGAATTCCCAGTATCATTACAAGAGACAGATATACCAGCAACAGCAAGAAGAATACAAAGATTGGGCAAGCAGCACTGCTCAGGGTGTCATTGCTGCAGCTCAGCACAGGCAGGAAGGAGCAAGGAAGAGCCCAAGACAACAGCAGTTTCTGGAAAGAGTAAGGAGTCCCTTAAAAAATGACAAGGATGGAATGATGTACCTTCAAGGCAGTTCTTACCATGATACTGGAAGCCAGGAAGCTGGGCGCTGTGTTATAGGGAGTGACAGTACTCAGAGCAAATGCACTGAACTGAAACACAGCAACCAGAAGTTGCAGCATCACGAATCTGGTTGGGACCTCTCTCGGCAAACGTCTCCTGCCAAAAGCAGTGGCCCTCTTGGAGCAGCCAACCAAAAAAGATTTTGCTCTCAAGAAAGCGATGGACATCGAAGAGAAGAATCTACAGATTTGCCCAAGCCTAGTAATGCCATGCTCAGGCTCCCTGGCCAGGAAGACCAGTCTCCTCAAAATCCATTAATTATGAGGAGGAGAGTCCGTTCTTTCATCTCGCCTATCCCTACCAAAAGACAGCCACAGGATATGAAGAACAGTGGCAGTGAAGATAAAGTGCGACTGATGACTTCAGCAAAAGAAGGAGCTGATAAAACATACAACTCCTATGCCCATTCATCTCAAAGCCAAGATGCTGGCAAGTCAGTTGGAAAGGGAGATTCCTTCAAGGACCTGCCGAGTCCTGACAATAGGAATTGCCCTGCTGTTTCCCTCACAAGCCCGGCTAAGACCAAAATATTGCCCCCAAGAAAGGGGCGAGGATTAAAACTGGAAGCTATTGTTCAAAAAATTACATCTCCCAATATTAGGAGAAGCGTTTCTGCCAACAGTGCTGAAACTGGTGCAGATACTGTCACTCTTGATGACATCCTGTCCCTTAAGAGTGGACCTGAAGGAGGAAATGTGGCTGGACATGGACCAGAGGCTGAGAAGAGGAAAGGAGAGATGTCAGATCAAGTTGGGCCTGCAAGCCAGGATACAACTGGTGAAATAACTCTTCCAAGATCTTCAGAAGAGTGGCAAAGCAGTGAGGATGATAAAACCAAAAAAGAGGTCCCTGAAACTGCCGGTGTTGGTAAAGAAGGAGCAGGATCCAGTGCAGCAGCACCACCTTCTCAGAAGTCAGGTGGTCAGGGAAGGTCTGATGGATCTGTAAGTGGAGCTGGTACTCTGACCTTTTCTGACTCAAAAACAATTTCTCCTTCCAGTGTGTTTACTTCTGAACCAAATCCAAAGTCTGAGGAAAAAGATGGAGATGTGACAAACATTTCACCCAAGCCAGATGGTTTCCCTCCAAAGGGATATTTTCCCTCTGGAAAGAAAAAGGGGAGGCCAATTGGGAGCGTGAACAAGCAGAAGAAGCAGCAGCAACAGCAGCAGCAGCAACTGCCACCGCCCCCACCACCCCCACCAGTACCTTCACAGTGTTCAGAAGGAGTAGGTGGTGGTGAGCCAAAGCCGAAGAGGCAAAGGAGGGAGAGGCGAAAACCTGCAGCACAGCCACGGAAGCGGAAGCCTAGACGGGCTGCTCCAATTGTGGAGCCTCAAGAACCAGAGATCAAGCTTAAATACGCTACCCAGTCTGTAGATAAAACTGACTCCAAGAATAAGTCCTTTTTCCCTTATATTCATGTGGTAAACAAGTGTGAATTAGGCGCTGTGTGCACAATCATTAATGCGGAGGAAGAGGAGCAGAACAAATTGGTGAGGGGTCGGAAAGGACAGAGGTCTTCAACACCCCCTCCTAGCAATGCGGAGAGCAAAGTGCTGCCGACCTCAACTTTCATGCTGCAGGGCCCTGTAGTAACAGAGTCTTCTGTCTTGGGGCATCTGGTTTGCTGCCTGTGTGGCAAATGGGCCAGCTATCGTAATATGGGTGACCTCTTTGGTCCTTTCTACCCCCAGGATTATGCAGCCACCTTGCCCAAGAACCCGCCTCCAAAGAGGGCCACAGAAATGCAGAGCAAGGTCAAGGTACGGCACAAAAGTGCTTCTAATGGTTCCAAGACAGATACAGAAGAGGAGGAGGAACAGCAACAACAGAAGGAACAAAGAAGCCTAGCTGCTCATCCCCGCTTTAAGAGGCGGCACCGCTCTGAGGACTGTAGTGGAGCCTCTCGGTCACTTTCAAGGGGAGCTTCTTGTAAAAAAGCAACCACTGATGGTGGCAGTGGTGGTGAAAAGACTCCTTTGGACTCAAAACCCTCTATGCCCACTTCAGAAGGTGGCACTGAGCTGGAGTTACAAATTCCTGAACTACCTCTTGACAGCAATGAATTTTGGGTCCATGAGGGTTGTATTCTCTGGGCCAATGGGATCTACCTGGTCTGTGGCAGGCTCTATGGGCTGCAGGAAGCTGTGGAGATCGCAAGAGAGATGGTGAGTACCTAACCTGGCTATACAAAATGATTTGTTTTCATTTGCAATATGTATACCATTTGGAATACCGTTTTTCTTTGTTCTTCTTTCATCTATTAAGCAATCATCTTTCATCTTAAATCTGTAATGATGTCCTTTTGATGGCCTCATTTAGATCTCTGCCACACCTGATCAGACAGATTTTTCAGGCATCAAAAAACTGGATGCTCATTACCTACTGAAAGTTTTGGATGTCCAAAAATTTTGTCATGACCACAGCAATCTTTTTTCTCATCTTTGTTCTATCCTTTTAGATATTTAATATTTTCTTGGGCTCTTCTTGGAGTCATACAGTGGAAGGACAAGCGGCAGCAGACAAAAGTTGCAACAAAGAAAATTCCTATTCAATATTAGGCAAAAACATTCACAGTGAAGGTGGTCAAACATTGGATTGAGGGAGGGGGGAACGACAGAGAAGCTGTGGAGTATCAGTTCTTGGAGATGCACAGATGTGACTGAGCAAGGCCCTATGCAATCAACTTAACCTCTGAAGTTGGATCTAGCTTCAAAGTTGTCTCTGCTTTGACCTGCCTCAGCAGAGGTTCCTTCCAACCTAAGTTATTCTGTGGCTGTGATACATATTACACAACTGTAGGAGGATTTGCAGTCCTTACAAAATAAGGTGGATAGGGTAGAGTCGCACAGAGGTCTGTAAGCTCTAAGTAAAAGGTGGATGGTTTTAATATTGATGAATTCAGTAGGAATTACACCGTAAGTCATACTGATAACTGACATTCTCCAAAGTGCAGATATACAATGAGTGAGAAGACGTGTAAAATTAAAGCAGGGACAAAGGGAGAACTTTATTCACCACCACCTGATTGTGGATGGAGACACTCACTATTCTTGATTTTGAGACATAAGCTGACCCTTTAAAACCCCAGTTAATGTGGCTTTCTTTGCCATCGTCAGTATGCTGCATCCCTTTATTTAGGGTTACCTTTTGCGTTATGCTTTCTGTCCTGGGCCAGACCGTGGAAGAGGCACTAGACTACTTTTTCCTGTTGCCTTCATATTCTTCCTTTTCTAAACAGTGTTGGGATCCAGTTTTTATCTTCTATTCACTCTGTATTGTTATATACAGTGTGCTCGTTTCCTCCCCATGGGCCTTCAGGTTTGATTCCTGGCTTGTTCTCCATTTTCACTCACTGTTCTTTGACAGTAATTACATGCTTCTTTGCCCTAACTTGATTCGGCCTGCATTCTTTTTTCTAGCCTCTCATTAAACAAAGTCAGTTAATTTCATTTGGTTTTCATCGAGCCGTGCCTGCATGCTTGTTCTGATGCAACTGCTGAATTTCTTATCTCTGATAATTCCAAGGTTTCTTTTGGAATCTCCACCACCGTTTGGATTCTACTTGCAATGTGGCTGTGCTTTCATATGTCTTGTAGTTCACCGGCATTTTGAATTTGGATCGCTCCAGCCTGATTTTTCCTTTTCCTGTTTTCACAGTCTGTCTTTTCATTTATGATCCTTGTTCTCCCAATAGCAAATGCCTTCTCTGCATGTTCTTGAACCACTTGAGTTGTCCGCCAGCAATCCTTTTTGTGTTCCTGTACCTGCAAAGGGTGTATGCACGGCAGAAACTTGCTGCTCTAATAGGCTCTAATCAAACTTGACAAGTAGTAACCCATTACCCACAACGTTTTTATGTGTTTTGCATGTTTGACACCTAGTTCTTCCTCTGCATGGCATCTTGCTGACTTTCTGACAGAATACACTTTGGGTTACCCTTTATCACTTTCCTCCAACCATTATGATCATCTCCTTGTCACAAATAGAATTTTTTTTCTCCTCTTCTTAACCGTTTCATCTGCCCTTATGGCACCATATGAGAACATCTTATCTCCCTTGAACCTCGTGTCCTTTCTCTCTACCTCTTTCCTTTAATCACTTGCTCAAATACTAGGTTTTCTTTTCCCGCATGGTACCTGTAGATGTGTTTCCCTTTTGTTTTTTTTTTTTTTTTTTTTAAAAAAAAAAACCCACCCAAAAAACAACACAAGTGCTCAAAACACCTGTAGCCTCTCTTGCCTTTGCAACTACCTCTTAATTTCCTTTCCCTTTTTTCATCTCCAAATTCTTTCAGTATATTGTCTGGGGCTCTTGTCCTCCACTGCGGGTTCAGTTGTGCTTTACTACAATTGTAATGAGTGTTTACTGTGATCTCTTCCTAGCTAAGATTCAGATCCAGTACTTCATTTTCCTTTCCCTGTCAGCTACATTTGTCACTATCAGCTGTGCTGGTCTTGAAGTGGTGTTCCACTGTTGTTTCCTGTCTGTGTCCTCTTTTGATTCCTGCCTTTATTTCCACTATTTTTTGCAGAGGCCGTTGTTCATTACTCCCAGATTTTTGTCTGGGATTCACTGAAGTTCTGCTTTGTGCTTTCCTTCACTTTGTCCTGGAATACCATTCCTTTGGGTAGCTTTTAGTAACGTGGTCACTTTTTTCCAGAGTCTTGCAGAGCTTCCTCTTTGCTCCAGGTTCATGTTCTTCTGCCACAAACTTAAAAATTGCTCTTGAATTCATGGTGAGTTCTCAGACTCTCACTTCAAAACCTGGCTTTTAATCTACATCATCCTTAATCCACCGTCTGCCATCTTTTTCTGGTTTTCTCGTCACTCAGATTCATGATCTCCTAATTTGATTTTAAAATTGTTTCTTCCTAATCCTTCCTATTTAAGGCTGTAAGAAATACTGCTTACTTTGTGTGTGTGAGAAGTAATACGTAGCCTTTCAGCACTCTCCACTGTTCTGTCTGGGTCTGTTTTTAATCTAGTTATAAGACTCTGAACTTTTAGAGGCAGGCACCGTTTTCTTGTGTGTGCTTTGTTTTATGTCATATACAGACACAGTAACAGCCGTCCTAGTTGAATACTGGGCTCTTCTGTATTACCTCCATAAGAGTAATGCGTCTTTCTCTTTCACCTGTCACAAATAATGGAATAGGTTTTCTCCTAGCATTGTTTTTTCCTCAATGTTTTTATCCTATTGTAGCAAACTGTAGTGCTGTATTCTTCTCTGGAAGCAGTATATCCTTCGCCCCCCCCCCCCCTCAGTTAAGGGAGTGTTACGTGTAACAC
>VZSZ01003906.1:1273292-1285792 GCA_013398815.1 Ibidorhyncha struthersii
CACGAAGATGGCAGGATATTCAGAGTTGTACCTGCCAGGAGCCATCCCCAGGCGGTGGAAAGGCTCTGTTGAACCAGGCTCTTTTGCCCTGCTGCCTGAGGATAGCCTTCTGGCTCAGACAGATGACTTTCTATGCTTGTGGCACATGCGCTTTCTTTACCTCTTCCTTGCTTTGCAAGTGCATTTTGGTTTTATTCCCGCTGACATGCAGTTCATCAGTGTTAAGTGTCCTGGAAAAGCAGATGTGCAAACCATGTAGCTGCTTGCTACCGGGGGAGAGAAGACTGAGTGTGTGCAAAAGCATGCAGGAATCTAGGTCTTAAATTTGGTCTAGGGTAAGGAAAGACATTAGTTCATGGCATATGAAGGGTTGTGAGTCTGGAAGTGAATAATTCATGTATGTAACGCATTCTGTGCAAATGAAATACTGCCATAATTCAAAATCTATGTAAACTGTTTGTAATACCCACAAAGGGCAAATGTGCACCAAACTTAAACTGAATCCATACCATTAAATGAGTTAAAACATTTTCTTTAGAGATCTGGCTCTATTGTTGTTGCTTATGTAGCATTCTAGTATAGAAATAAGAAACTTCTAGTCCAAGGCTGTAACCCATCGAACCATGATGTAGAGTTAGTGGCATAATTAACCACCATACATTTCTTCTTCTCACACAAACTCACCTGCTTTTTCTCACATGGAAGCTTTATTATAGATTCCCNTGCTATGTGAAGTTTTCTGTTCCTTACGTGAATAAATGTCTGTCTTACTGCAGTTTTTTGAGAACAGCCCCATAGTCAGTTTCAGGGAAGGCTTAGAGTGTATGTGAGGTTGCTCAAAGATAGACTTATACCAGATGCTCTAGAAGAATTTGAGATGAGAAGTTATTGTCTTAAAAAGGTTTATCAAACTGTGAACTGACTCTCCTGAGCTTTGAGCTTTCCTTAAAGTCTGATTTTGCCCTATACTGAAAATAGCGTGAATGTATTATCTTCTAAGCAGCAATCCAGCTGGTTTCCAATGTGCTAGAATCTGCCTTTCTGGAAGGAAAAAAGGTGTTCCTCTGGCCACTCTAGAGGGCTCCTTGGTTCTGAGAATGTGAATAGCTGTGAATTGGTCTGCTTCAGATGCAGAATAGCTTAATCCTTCTCCTTATTTTGATGTTCAAAGTAGATACCCCAGCAGATGGATCTACCTGCCAAGTAGCCTGTCTTTCTCTCTTAAACTGCTTGTTAAACCGTAGTAAGGGTGCTAACTGGCCTTCTTGCAGTTGGACATTCTTTGTTCCAAGGCTAATGAAATCTTGAACTGAAAAAATGCTATCTCCTTAGTACTGGATGATCCTGTTGCCTATAGAATGCTTTCTTTCAAATATTGAAGGTCGCCATGTTTTGGACTAGGTAAAGCAGATTATAAATGATTTGGGATAATATCTGTCTTATGATACTGGGAATCTTACAGCAGGTATTCCTGCAGCAGGTTTGAAAATATATCCATATTCTTCCTCTGGAAATTTTTTGGTCTTTCTTCTTACAGTCATGTCAACTATTTCTTTGCATTTATAGATTTGGAAAACTAATAGTTACATGCAGTTTGCTGTAAATACCTGTAAGGAAACAGTTTCCTACCTTGTTTATCTTCTCATTGTTTTCCTATTCATGTGAAACTCATTTTCATGCAAGATGAAATCTTGGTTACCTTTGAAACTGGCAAAATTATGAAGTCACTTTGGTAGCTGTCAGCAGATTTAGTGTTCAAAAGAATTGATGGTCTTTATTCTCAGTATTAAATTTAAGAAGCTGTAACTGAAGAGAAGAACAATGTAGAGAACATTCTTTGTGTTAGGTTGAGTTGCAGAATCTGAGAAGATAGTTCTACTATTGTTTTCTAAAAAGCTGTTCACTAGGAGGTGGTATGTTGTTTCTTGGAATTTTTTTTTATAAAACACTTTTTTTTTCCAAGGCAGAGGCTCTGGCTTAGCACAGGTATTACTTCTCGTTTTCTGGGGGTTGTGTTTTTTTTTCCTCCTCCCTGCCCCCCCCAGAATTGACCTTGCTGAAGGTAAATCTAGTTCTTGTTTCTGCTGACAGTGCTCTGTGAAAGGAAAACTTGTTTATCCCCCTTTTAAAGATCTCTTTTAAAAGGTCTAAAGAATTTAATGCTTTTCTCATCAATCTCTGCTTCGTTCCCAGCTTGAGAAATCTTTTAATCCTTATACATGGAAAGAAGTTGTTGGAACCTGTTTCCTTTGTTGCTTCTTATTGAAAGGATCATCTTGGGTTTCAGTCAGGAGAACTTCAGAATAACAAGCAGTGAAGGGTAAAATCTGTCCCATCATCTACACCATAATGGAGGCAGATTCTGGGCTTTCTCTCACCAGTACGGAATTTTGTCTGTTGGACTCTCCATGGATTATCTTTCAAAGCCTGCCGCTTCCCTGAAGAGAAGTCTACCTGCTTTAGGACTGTTAAGAAGCCTGTTCAGAAGGTCAGACTGACTTTGGAGAAAGTTCTTAAAAACTACATATGGGCTCACAGAAGTTCAGAACCTAAATGCATATGTCGTTCTTTGCAGATTGATACTTAAATATTTGAATTTTTCATGACTGTTGAGTGTACCTTTGTTAGTTTGTAGGGCTGGAGACAAGTTTACCTATGCTATCCAGATTTCATGGAGGACAGCTTCTGGTTTCACACAGAAAAGCTATCCTTGACCACTTAAGACTCCTGCTAGTTGATCTCCCAGAGTATCTTATCTGTGGAATTCCATACCGTAGAGGAAATAAGGATTGCCTATCTGTAATACTTGGTTTATTCTGTTGCTTTCATAGAACCGTTCTCTTCTGTTTACCTCTACTATTCTGGACCTTAGCTTTAAATTGGGTAAAAAAAGGTGCCTAGGGGGATCACTAGGAATTAAGCTATTCATGTCCTTAGATTTGGGAAATCAAAGCCTAACAAAAATGCTCCTACACGCTGTAAGTAATTGCTTTTAAAAGGTTCCTAACTGTGTGGCTAATCAAATGCCTAAGCTAGGGACTCAGTATGAACTGAGAAAATTGTGGAAGGTTAACTACCTCTGGCAAAACAAAGCAAACCAGTTTCTAGCCCCAGAAACCGGAGTAGTGTATCACTGTGAGTCTGAAGGTGTCAGCTTATTCTGAATGTCTCATTTGGCACAGGTGTGCTTTGTTATCCCTAAGCCATGCTAGGAGTGAGTTGCTGTCAAGAGGGGTGATCCTACTTTATCCTCTTCGCAAGCTGCTTGCTCCCACTGTTTCCCTTGTGCTGTATCTACCAACTCCGCATTTGCACAGTGGGTTGATTTTTAGCTAGCTAATCCATCAGAAGACTAGCCTGGAGTGGGGGTCTTTGCCACATCAGCCATCTGAATCTGCTTATTCTCTGAACCACGTTTGCTGCGTCTGACAGGGAGGGCCCTTTCCAAGGGTAGTTACAACCATTAGATTGAGTTAGCCATAACACAAAATTGTGCCCAGGTGACACCACCACTTGTAAGTGTTTTAGGCCTGCAGTGCCACTGTTTCTAAGTGTTGGGAGATGAGTGCTGACCTGTTATTATCATCCTTTTCAGAGAATGAAATNAGACAGGAAGGAAAACCTGTGTTTCTTACACCCAGACCTGTAATAGTAGGGAGAAATTTCCAGAGTAGGAAGAAGCAACAATGGGGCTTGTTAATTTTTCGCTGTGGAGAAAGAGAAACCAGTAACAAATTTAAAACCTGCCTGTTAGCAGTGGTTGAAAAAAGGGTGTATTGAGAACATTGTCTGCTTATTTTTATCTCTGGCAACAGCTTTTAGTATGCTTTAACCCCTCAGTGAGAATTGCCACAGAATCTCGAGGCACCTTCTACAATTACCCTTAAAGTGGTTGAGTTCTTGGTTTTCATTGACGGACTGTGTCCAAACACCTAGTTGTCTGAGCTGGAAATGTGCTCTTTCTTTCTTGAAAACAGTACTTAGTACAACTAGTTTAACATTCGTTTTCGTTCCTTAGGAAATGGTAGCATCTTTTGTAACACTGCAGAAGAATGTTAAAGTAAGGAAGCATGAAATTTTGGGTGGAGAAGAAATTCTGAAAGACAGGCTGAATAATGAACTTCAGATTTGGTTTTCTCAGAAAGGCATTGCCATCTGCTGTGCTACTGAAACTCTCTGTGCTGTCATGACTCCTGGTCTGTAAGAGTGTGCTGCCACAGAGATGAGAACCTGGTTGGAGACCCTGTTGTATCTCGGTTCATTGCCTTCCTCTGGTAGCGACCTAGAAGTGTGACTGACTAGTGCTACAGCACTTTGTAGCTCACAGCAGCTCTGTATATTGGTATCACAAACCTCAAACACCGAAAAGGTGAGCAGGCAGAATCCATGTCTACATTTCTGATGCATATATTTCAGTATCTTGAGTGATTGGAAGCTGTTAATTTACATTTGTGAATGAAGCTGACTTGCCTTGGCTTTATTGTGAGTAGAAATCAGGTAAGACTGGTGCAGCTTATTGGTGATCATGGATTGTAGATGACAGAAAATACACTTTAGTTGAGGTCTCAAACATAAAGATGATACTGGGAAAAGAGGAAAGACTTCTCCAGTGTTGACCTTTTGTATGGGGACAGAGAAAAGATGAAGGGGAAGTAATTTCTGTGCATCTTTATTAGCAGACTCCTTTGTCATTAGTTTATCCCAAAGTATGAGCATTATGTCTGCACTTGCATGTGGTTTTATATTTTACTGTTTGTCTAGAATGTGGAGTGAGGAAAGCGGAAAATAGATTTACTGACAATAGAGCATTGGGAAAGAATAGGATATTTAACCACTTAGGTTAGTTGTAGCCAGGAGCACTGGAAACTTGTGTGTAAAAAGGAGCTTGCTCATTCCACAGTTGTGGCCTTTCTATAAAGCATCAGGGATCCTTGAAATCTATGTACAATTTTCATTTAAAAATACATTTAAGTAACTTTAATTTCTAAGAAGCTCTTCCAAATGGGAATGTGGCCTTCTCTGTGCAGGAGACTTCTAAACAAAGCTTTAGAGCCTTTTTGTCTGGCTATCCACAAGCTCACACAATCCTTTTTGTAAGATTTAAGTTGGTTGCTACTGTAGATGTTGCCAAACTCTCGCTAAATTCTCAATAGTGAGTGAATACAATCCATTTATGTGTCATTTTAGCTTGAATCTTTTTAAGCTGTGCTGGCAAAAAGGTTGTTAAGATTCCCCAAAATTGGGGAGGAGGGTGGTTGTGCTCTTTGTGTTTTGTTAACATAAACTGAACTAACTTTTTAAATTTAGACTAATTCCAGATGGTAGTCACTTGAGCTGTATCCCCTTAACTTCATCAAAAGAGTGATACTAACAAATAAGTGTTGAAAGACATTCAAGAAATTCAGAAGTTTATTCTGTTCCATGCCTCTGTGTTTAAGATGGCCTATATTTGATTACAACCAGGAAAAAATGCAAACCTTAAAAATATTTTCCCTGATTTTGGAAAAATTATTTCTTAATCTTTCTTTGCTTGTTCAGTTTGATAAGAGGTTAATTTCTGGAGGTAAGAATTCATCATTTTCTGTTATATAATATTATATGGATTATTAGAATTACATTCTTATGTTTTGTAAGACTCTTCAAATGAAAAAAATTAGTTTCTCTGTTTTATTTTAAAATAAACATTATCCTGAATCCTTTAAGCATTGAATAAGCAAAAATAATGCTTCAACTGTACTAATGTTCTACCATTCATAATAAAAGCTTAGTGCTTTCTGCAGTAGGCAGATTGGGGTAGGAAAGAACTGAGACACTGATGGTGGTGTGAGGGTGTCTTTTTTTTTTTTTAAATACAATATAGAAAGCAGTTTTAAAACTTTTCTTTTGAAAGTAAATTTTCATCTATCTGCCCACTACGAACCTAGTTATATAACCCTGATATCTTTTTTTAATTAGAGAAATATGTTCTGAGAGGTTAGATTAATTTCCCTAGATTTAGAAAGATGAGTAAAAATAAAACTGAAGTATGATGAGTATTCATGTAATAATTTTAGAAACTACAGCAAAATTAAAACTCTTTTTTTTTTTTTGCCTTGAATAATGTTACTCTGCAGATACAAGAATTGGAGAAAAGAGGTTCAGTCTGTGCTATACGCTTTGCCTGAGGTTATAGAAGAAGCTAGGAACAGAGTTTGGGTTGCCTGAATGTTAAAACCATCATTTTCAGCTAATCTAAACTATGCTGTGCTTACCACGTTGTGCTCTGGGTAGGTTTTCTTTCTTTCTTGACAGAGAAAATATTTTTTCAAACAATTTCATACACTTAGCTGGGCTCTGTGTGAAGTATAGGATAGTCTTCACAGATAGAGCACTTTGGAAAAAAGTTATTAATGAACCTTCATTGTTACGGATTGAATCCCAGCCAGCTGCTTAGTGATTAAAGTTTAATTGCATGATGATTAGTTTTCATTAGTAAGCAATTAGCATTTAACAGCAGTCTTGTATTGCTAAAGCTATGGGCAAGCGTAAGTGGTTTGAGCCATGTTGAGAAGGTATCTAGCTGGAGGTGTGGGCATGACGTTGTTTGGGGAATGTGGGGATGGGAAGTCTGATGTTAGTTGCTCTCAGCAGCTCATTCCTGCTGCAGCAGGGAGCCAGGAGGGGAGATGGGAGCGGGAAATGGAGCAAATGGCCAAAACAGCACAGCCTGGATGTAGGGCTCATCCACAGCTATCTCTGTGCCCTCATGTAGGAAGTTATCAAAAATAATAGTCTTCCTCAAAGGGCCCCTTGAAGGTTCCGAATTGCTCTCATAGCAATGATGGTTTTCATGGTCTTATCCCACTCCTTGTGACAGCTAAAACACTTTGTTTCAGAATCCCCCCCTGCACTTGATGAAATTCCCATTTTTACCATGATAACAGTCCTTGATTGCTTTGTGCCACAGTGGGGTAAATTAGGGGAAAGATGAGTGCAGGGCGAGGGCTGGGTAAGTGGAGTAAGGTGAAGGTAGAATGAGGTAGGAATATAGCAAAAGGTCAAGGCTCCTTTGCTGTTAAAGATACAAAAGAGCCAAGACTGTCCCTCGTAAACCACTTCTGCTCCACCAAGGAGTCTGTTGTGAAGATAAAATATGGTGGTAATTTCATCTAGGCTAAGTTAGGGTTGTTAGAAGTTGTTCTTCCCCACACCTCCTCTTCTGCCAGCACTACTGCCATGTGACTGAACCAAGTCAGAGAGCTGACCTGACCAGCAAATTCTCCCCTGCCCCCTTCATTTTTATCAAGCTAATTTTTTGGCTGGACCAGCTTTCTTGGCTCTTAGTGTCAGTACTGATACAGGGGAAATGCCCCAGCTAGGAATAGGAGTGGGGGCCAGCAGGTTGCGCAAGTACAAACTGACACCTTAAAATGGTCTGGAAGTGAGTGGACTGTTCCAAGACTGTAACTTCAGGTAGAAAGTTTTTCCAGAACAATATTACTAATTACACAAACTAGTAAATTGAATAAAAGGTGCATTTTAAAATTTGTCTAAGGTGGTTCTCAAATGTATCTAGCTCTGCAGCATTTATTACTGATGCCAAGTGCAAGCATCTAGTTGTCTAGAAATATGAAAAGGTAGGGATTTTTCTTTATTATTGTTATTCCATGATCGAGAAGCACTAGGGACTAGATGCTTCCTCTCCTGCTCTGGCCTAATTTGCCAACCAGAGTAACCTAAAGCAGGCATTTCTCTTCAGTTAAAAGGACTAAAATAGCTGCAGTTTGTTTTGAGAAATTCTAGCAGTGCTCAGGGTGTGATTTTAATCATGTAGATCTACTTAAGTTGTCTTCAGACTTGCTGAACTATTGGTAAGAGTAGACATAACAGTGTAGGACTTGGTGTAAAATACCAACCCTACTCAAGACAAAAAGACCGAGATGGGTGGCAAAGCCCACCCAGGGCTCTGTGTGCTGCAGCTGCACTGTTTGTCAGTACCTGAGGTACCAGTGGTAAAAATAGATTGCGTATGTCTTCCTGAGGTCTGGTTGCACAACCGATTGTAGCACAGATACACTTAAGACTTATCTCAGCCATCTAATTGTCTATGTCCTAAGCTGTCCTTCTGTTTGGGGGAAATATTAAAGGTGGTTGTTAAAAACTGGTTCTGCAGTCTTTGCTTGTTAATGATGTTTTTTTTTTCTTCCCTGTTTCTAGCTCCTTGCATGTTTTCTTTTGATTTATGCTTAGGTCCCTTAGTTCTAACTCGGCTGTATGTTTGTCTTTTTTCTCATGGTTTATCATCTCACAAATGTGGTTTTGTTGGTACTTTGCACTATACTGTTAACTGCAGCTTTTCTTGCACCTCTGACTCCTTTATTCTTGCTGAGAACTCATACTTGCTAAGTTTCAGAAAATTATTGATGATTAAAGGAGACTGTCCAGCTTCATAAAGACTTCATACTAAGGGAGGGGAGAAAGGAGGAGGGTGTCCTGGCTTGAATCTCTGAAAAGGAGACTTTCTCTAAAAAATACTGCTGCTCAATGTGAAACTTAAAGCGGGGAGGGGGGGTGGCAGAGTGTGTGAATGGGAGGGAAAGGCAACTTCATGTACTTGAGTTCAAGTTTGAGAGCTGTGAACTTCTCAGACTTTGTGCCTGTGCTGTCAAAAATTCCCTACGTGATCTGTGACAAGTCAGTTAATTATTCTGTAAGGTAGGCTTTAAAACTATTTATTTTGTGACCATTAAGACAAATGTGTAGGGTGCTTTGGAAATGGAAAGTACAGTATGTGTTTAAATTGTCAGGTGTTCTTAATTAAATTGGAAGATTAGGCAGCTGATAGAAGGTTACATGTTTTAGTTGCGTAGATGTAGTGGGAGAAAGCTAAGCTTAAATTTTGTTCGTGTACCATTTAGAGTCAGGTCCACAGAAAATAGTGAAAGTGTTTTGTTATGTGTTCATCTGATGTCAGCTTTCTCTTTTCTTGTGAAGAAGTTAAAATGCTGAAGATCCTAACTTGAATGTATTGGTACCATATGTAAATTCATTATTATATTTAACTGTTAAGTGTTTTCGGGAGGATTAACTCTTCAGGTTAAATTTAATCACTAAAATTTCAGGGTTGACACAGTGCATAACCAATGCTTTCCAGAAAACCAAGAATTTTTTTAGATGCTAATTTTAGGAAATTGTTTAGGTTAGATTAGAAAAATTCCAATACCCACATTATAGGTACATAAAACTGTTTTACGAGGTTTTAATGCAGCCTTAACTCCTATACTTAAATTTAATTATTCCTCCTTTGAAGTGTCACATATTATCATTGAGGAGAATAAGGATTCTTTAGCGATGCCACATGGTACTATTTCTCTAAGCAGAAATCTGCAGAGGTGGTTCCTGTGGAAAAGAAGTTTTGAATAGTTACCAATAAATTCAGTTTTCTGGACAAATAGCTTCAAGGGTATTGCCAAAAGAAGAATTTTCTCTTCTGAGTCTCTGAAGCTGTCTTAACAAAGAAGGCTTTATTGCTCACTTACACTTCTGCTTTTGGGCTAGAGCCTTCAGAAAATGGAGGAATAAGAAGTGAGAAGAGGGTGTGCCTGTGTAAAATTAATGAAAAACAAAACAGAAATGCCCGTATCCTTCAATTTCTGCCTCAGATAGAAAAAGATTGAAATTTCTCTTTGATCTTGCACAGTGACTTATTTCTAGTATTCTATGGCTCATACCAGTCCTTTTTATCTTCATATAGATTGATCCAGATTTATGAAAAATGAAGATGTGGCTTGTGAATAGTTAGATAATATTACTGCCTTTACTGTGATTCAGCAGTGTTCTGAGTCCAAAAGATGTTCATTAGTGTTGTTTTTTTTCCTTCAGATGTGGGGAGAACCACAGAGCTTCTTAATCCTTAGACAGAGGAAGTTCTTTCCCCAGGAGAACAACATTAAGCCTGTCCTTTAAGGAAACTACTGACACTACCTCAGCTGCTTTGTAATATCCAGCTGGAATGCCATCCGGCCTTAGACTTCTGCTGCTATTTATATTTGCTGCCACTTCTAACTGCTGCTAGCTCACAGGAAGTTTTCCTGTGTTGTGTGTCTCTGGCAAGCCTACTGACCATACATATTTTTGAATAAATTCAGTTTAGAATTCATGAAAAGTAGCTATTATTGTAATGGGCAGTTTAAGCAGCACATATATCATTATGGTTTGTAGTTTTTTTCATGATGATTATTGAATAGTGAAGTAACATACGCCTCTTTAAACCCATTCAGATTTTTGGGCAGTGAACATTATTTTACACAGAGCATCCCTTCTGTATCTGAGGTGATTTCATCAATGTGTTACTAATTTGTTTAGTTTTCCTCACCTGTGATTGATTATTTATTGCTGTAGTTCATGAGTTTGTATCTTCAGTTTTGTTTGTTTTTTTTTTAACATTGATGTGTTACTTCACATCTCTCTTTAATGATGAACTGTTCTGACTCACAGACATTTCTCCTTCCGCAAGCATTGCACCTTTACCACTTCTCTTGGATTCATTTGACCTGCTGTTGTTGCTCATCTTCAGCTGCTTTTCCTGGGTGGTAGGAGCAGCCACAAATGACCTCAGAATACTTGTGTGCGCTTTGCTGCTGCTTATTATGGCTCTGCCACCAGCTACTGCTTCAGCGGCCTACTGGAGGAGCTGTTGTCTTCTCGTTGTTCTCTCTCTATTTGCTACACTTTTTCTAGAGAGGCAAGTTGTTCATTTTCCAGGAAGATGAGCACTATAATTTTTTCACCTATCCTTACCTGCAGTGGAGTATATTTTGACTAAATAGTATTTCTAAACTATCATTTTTGTGTACCTGCTTCTTTCGCGTTCATCTGCTGACTTCCTCTTTTCTTCTGCCTCAAACATTAAGTTACTCATCATTATTTTATCTGCCTTCATCCTGCTTGTTTTTCTTCTTTCGGTTTCACGAACTTATGATCTACTTCCAATCAGTGCATCCTGGCAAATTTTATCATTTCCTAAACAAAGTGCCTCACTTTCAAAACTCTGCACGTTTACCTTTGTTTTCCTTCACGCATTTCTTCAAAGCCCTCCTCGTCTGGGATTTCTGCTGAACAATTGGATATGCTTAGCCTGCTGCTGTGATGGACTCTGCCCAACACTGCTGGCTCAGTCTCACCATTCCTATTTCATCCATTTGCATCCACCAACGCTTTGTTCTGTATTACTGAAGTGACTTGCACAGTGGGGCTCTGTCTATGATGAGGGCTTGCACAGATTATTACAAATAATGACAAATGGTTTATTTCTGTCCAATGTTACAAGTCTCTGAGTTGTTGGCAGGGGTGGATTTGTGGTGCACCCTTCTTCCTGCCAGGTTGCTTAGGTATTTAGTATCTTGTCATAATCTTTTCCGTTTACAGTTTGCCTTGCTCAAAAGCATTTCCTTATTTTTAAGCCTTTACAAAGGTTTTGTTTCTGTTGAATCCACTGCCTTAATGACATAGCGATTGTGTCCTTAATGAACTAGACCTTTTTTTCTTTGAGCCTTTAGTAAATACTAAGCATCATCTCTTTCTTTTTTGACTAGAGAAAAACTAGTTCCGTCATGCAGTTTGCCTCTTGAAAACAAATTCCTTGATTTTATTGCATTTGCTTGTTTATGTCAGTTTTTTCCTTTTTTTTTTTTTAATGTCACTCCATTCATTAATATTCAAAGTATTGCTTTACGGGGGACGGATTTTGGTAATTATTTATTTTATCCTAAAACTCTTTCCCTTACGGTGGTGATACTGCTTTGTTTTAAGGCAACTGCATACTTGTATTTTATACTGCACTCGGTAGACCTTGTGCTAAATAGAAATTCACAATATATTTGGATATTTCCCATAATCAGTACCCAAGATGGCTGGGAAAGAAATCTAGTACCAGCAGAAAATCCCAACTGGACTAAATGCTCTCTCTTGCTGACTGTGCTGTTCCCACAACTCCGCATGTCCCTATCACATAATCAGTGCTTGAAAATTTGAATTTCTCTTTCCTCTTTTAAGTCTGCTCTTCTATTTTTCAGACCCTTTTGTAACTAAATTGCACTTATTGTTGCACGTTTAATTCCCCAAATGACTAGCCAAGATAACATAAACGGTATAATTTTTTCTGCTAGACTTGCATGCTTTAGCAAATTCAAATCCCTATATTTGTAAGTAGTTGTCTAAAATGTTTCCCTCATTCAGGGTGGCTCTTTGTCATCAAAGGAAACAAGACTTACGCGTTTCTTGTCGTCTTGGACTTGTTAGTTTATTTGTTATTTTAATATTCCTTTTAAAATACGAAAAGGCTACAAAGGCATGTACTTAGCCTGCTTAATTTGAAATTAAACATGCTTTTTCATTGCCATTTAAAGTTACTATTTTTTGTCAGTTTTGCTAAATCTGTTTCAGTTATCCATCAGTTTACTCCTGAAGTATCTAACCTCTATTCTGTTATGTTCTGTCCTTTTTTTTTTTTTTTTTTTTTT
>VZSZ01003906.1:1285810-1339251 GCA_013398815.1 Ibidorhyncha struthersii
TTTTTTCTTTTTCCCCCTGATCTGTTGTATTCCTTTCTTGGTAGGGTGACCAGAACCACACACAATATTCAAGATGTGAGGATACTACAAGAGTAATACATAATGAAGATTTGGGTTTCATTATGAATTCTTTTCCTTTCTTTTTACATTCTGGCTGTCTTTTTTTGCTGTTGCAGGGACTGTGTGATATTCTGTCCAGGATGACTACTAATGCCTTCCCATGAATAGTAAAAGCTAATCTAGAGTCTGTCATCACGTACATGCATAGGTGAAAATATTTTCCCCGTGTGTATGACTTTGTACTTAACAACATTAATTTTCATCTCCATTTTGAGATGAGAGATTGTAAGATCTTTTTGCAGCTCTTTACCACCATCAATTTGAGATCTGACTACCTTGGATAATTTTGCAGACTTTGAGTTTTTCACCCCCCCACCCCCCATCCTTTTTTGAGAGTCTCTGTTAGTACAGTTGAATAGCTTAAGTGGCTGCAATAGGACCTTGGAAATTTTTGCTGGCAAACTATTCCTTGTCAAAACTAATCATTTATTTCTGTTCTTCTTACTTTCTCTTTTTCCTTTGAGTTGAAGGAAATAGAATGCTGTTCTTCATTTCAAGTGCCTCTGTTGTACTTTAATCAGTTTTCTGTTTACTGAATAAGATTTCCCTTTTTTAAGACATTTTTCTGTTCTTGTATTTCTTTTTTTTCCCCCATGCCATCCATTTTGAGCTGCAGCTTCCCTTTGTGCTTCAGCAGCGGCACTGCAGTTCTGACTTTTTACTGGGTTTCCTAATGCAGCTTTATTAGTATAGTATCTTCCAGATCATTGATTGTCTTTGTGCTGAAATCTTGGAATCTAAATTTGTCCTTAGTTTCTTGAAGATAGCTGCCCAGTTTTACTTCAGTGACTATTTTATTATTTCTTGATTTGCTTGCTACAGGAGTATATCATCATTGGCAAGAGATACTTTTTAATAATGCAAATTTAAAGGTTTTTAATCTTTTAAATTGTGGGGTTCATTTTTCTGATATTCTGTGCCTGGTTTTTGGAGAGCTTAAATTGGTTGACAGGAAATGGAAACTAATAATTCTGTATCCTTAAGTACTGGTTAACTCTAGCCCCAGTCACATAAGCAAATTTTTTCATTAACCAGTATCTGCACATCAGAGTGAAAGTGCCGTTTTCCTTCCCCGTTTCCTAAAAATGTCTGCCTGCCCTCTCTTTTTTCACCTCAATCCCTTTTTGCAGCAGTATTCCAAAATCACTTATTCCTTTCTCCTACAGAAAACAGTACAAATATTTTTTCATTTTCCTCGTAGCTCGTTGGAGTAAGTTGTCTCTGTATCCCGCTTTCCAGGAAAGAGAATGCGGCTGCCTGCTGCTTCTGTTGCCCTTTTGCCTGGATATTAAATCTGAGCCTCTGCCTAGCCTGCCAACTGTTTAATCAGAAATAGTCAGAAGGCCCTCCTTCCTAATATTGCAGCTGACTCTGAAATCCTCATTATCTTACATCTACATTCGTGCAGTGCAATTATACAGAAGCAATTATTTTCCTAAAAGCTTATAATTTAAACAGGCAAAGGAGAGAGTCTCAAAAATGCATATAACATGTAAAGTGAAGACATGTACCTGTATAATTAATGCCACATATATTTCTTTTTTTGCTTGCTTTTCTTTTTTAGTAACCTTCAGTTGTTGCTTTCCATTTTATTCCATTTATGCATTCTTGGCACTGGTATGCAAGAAGGGGCAAAACAAGGAGATACCTAGAAAGCAAAGGAAAAGGGAAGAAAACAGAGAGCAAAGGAAAAACTGGTGCTTGGAACAGAGGAAGTTAGAATGAGGCCTCAGTGTGGGGCACAGGTGAGCAAACTGACAGAAGCAACCGACTGCAAGAAAAGACTTTGGATTATAGACAGTAGAAAATAAGATACAGTTGCCTCTGTTGCGAATGTTCTTGCTTAAACTTCTTTGCTAACTGTTCCACAAGAAAGATAGTGGAGGAATCATCTGAAAACATGTTACGGTAGTGTTAGGCAGAAGGAATTAATTTCTACTTCTAAGCAACTGTTCCTGCTGTTACCCAGAATATGTTGGAAGGGCTAGTCCTGAGCTCCCATCCTCCCACCAGCAAAACCCTGTCCCCTGTGGGATTCCAGTACTCCTAGACAAAGACATTATCTCTGTTAGTGCACAGCCAAAGAGAAAAGTTAAGCTGTGTGTTTTAATTGAGCAGCTTGGGGCACTTCTTTTCACAAGCCTTAGAGCTTGTGTTTGGTCAGGAGGAGGAAGGTAGGTAACTCAGGACACATTTATATTCTAACACCTATGTGGAGTTGGGTACAAATCTGAGTGAGGCAAAAAAAGGTACCCAAAAACCACACCCCTATTTATTACATTTAGAGCAGCGTGCTTTCAGACAAGTTTACTGTTGTAGTAATGAATGAATACAAATTGCAGAGAAAGAAAACCCAAACAATGCTTAAAGCAGAAGAAATACAGCTAGTGCATGTTTTAGTATTTTGAATGAATTGGAGCAGCTCTGCTACTGCTGTGGTAGCTGTCCCCCAACTGTTTGCACTTCCAGGTTGTGCATTACTTCATTTTGGTAGGCAGAGAATGATGAGCTGTAGCCAGGAAGAGATGAGCTGCTAATAGCGTGGAGAGGTAGGAACAATGTATCTGGCTTTAATACTATTGATAATTTAGTTCAAGGGATGGAGTGTCTCTTCTAAATGGCACTTTTCAGTCTCTCCAGCCTATTCTAAGTGAGATATATGTGCCTTGTGGCCAGAGATGAATTGTGGAGATAGGACCTCTGAATCAATCTTCGCTGTGTGGTCTTTTTTTTTCTTCTTCTTCTTCTCCGCCCCCCCCCCCCCTTTTTTTTTTTTTTNTTTTTAATTTAAGCCAGGAGTTGATTAGATGCCTGGCAATGATTACTATCCATTGGCACCTCCCAT
Source organism: Ibidorhyncha struthersii (assembly GCA_013398815.1). Classification (NCBI taxonomy): domain Eukaryota; kingdom Metazoa; phylum Chordata; class Aves; order Charadriiformes; family Charadriidae; genus Ibidorhyncha; species Ibidorhyncha struthersii. Next base: position 1,288,776 of record VZSZ01003906.1, read on the forward strand.
TGGGAGCACAGTCCAAGTACCAGCCTTCAGCTCTTTCAAGCAGGGGAGGTTAAGCAGGCTGCTTACTGAGCAAAAGGAATTTCTCTTCCCATGAGAGCTTGAGTGCTGTTTCCCTGGCTAAGAATGTTATAATTCCTTTACAAGTGACAAGCAGGCTGCTACCATCTGCTGGTGAATGGCTGCACGATGGTGGAGTTTGGGTGAAAATTTGCCCATGGACCAAAGAGAATCATTAGTGGTCATTAAGCCTAATTCACACATTTCCTGTATGAAGTTCTGTGATTTTATTTTGGTTTTAGAATGTTTTCTAGTTGTTGTGTACATCTTTTATTTTCTTTTTGTTTTGAAACATAAATATATAAGGATAAGGGTTCTGACCAAGCCACAAAAAGTCCTGGCAGAAACGATGTGTCTTTTTATCTTTTAAGGCACAGCAGTGATGTCTTGCAAAAGAAGACTGAGACTGTCCAGAATTTTTTTTAATCGCTTTGTTCTGTCTTTCTAGAAACACCTGGATATATTTGGAAACCACGTGGCAGTACATGATGATAGTCTCTTTCAAAGATTAAGTGATAGACTAGTAAGTTGTTTTAGAACCATACGGCTTTGTAGGGTGTCTGCTTTGTTCAGTCAGTCTGTGGTGTGTCAAGAAGGAACAACTGGAAAGAAAAGAGTAGTTATTGTGTATATGGTTCCCCCAGCTTCCCCTGAAAGAAGCAGATGGTTGGGGGTCCCAGGAGGTAGAAGAAATGGGGCCATTAGACTGTCAGTGGCTTGTGAAAAGCAGAAGCATCTGCCAGAATGGAGACTTGTTCAGCAGCAGGGGAGCCAGCAGCAGCAGATGATCTCTGCCTTGAGCAGTCAATGGTATTGTAGTCCACTGGGGAATTGCTGTTGTGGGCGTAGCTGCAGGTAACCTTGGTAATAATCAAGTTGGTCTGGCAGACTGAAAAAAAAAAAAAAAAAGGGGGGAAATGAAAGGCTTGATGCTCATGCTCTGGCATCTTAACTACCCACTTTTCTTGTCTAATCAGTCCTACACCTACAACCGATTTTAAAGTATTCTGTATCTATTCTCAGCTGAGCGCTACAGGCGCACTTCAAATTCGTCAAAATGCCTGTCGTGTTTCTGCTGCAAGTTTCAGAATAGCAAGATGAACCATGCTAGATACAACAAAGAGTAAGTTCAAAGACTAAATTAACATTTGGAAAAGTATCAAAAATTTTGCTAGGGGTCGTCTTGTTTTCAGTTGTATCGCACAGTACACTCTTTTAAGACATGCCTTTTTAGTGTTAAGAAATATTTAACACAGCTGCAGTTTAATCTCTACTGCTGTAGTTCTTATGCTCTTATTGACTGCTCTGTATAGGACACACTGTTCCAGGGAAGAATGACCTCTTCTGTTGCAACAGTGTGATGGTACTTCAAAGACAAGATAAAGTGGGGAGGACAGAATGCCTCTGAGGAACAAAACTAGAAATTAATTTCTATGTTCAAAAAGAATAGTCAATTTGGGTTCTGTCCTGTTAGAATAATTAATCTCAGTCAGCCACATCTAAAAGCGAGAATAAAGCATACAGGTAAAGAGCTGTGGTTCAGAACTCCTCAAGCTGCGCTTTGTGAATACTTGGCATAGGTGAATCTGGGACTATTGCCAGTACATAATATTCTTCTAGGCTTGACTTCATAGCCAGGAAAAGACATTTTCTATACATGAAACTTGGTTTTACTCCCATGAGAGAGTAAATTATGGTGCAGTTTGGCTAGAGGTCTGTACAATTTTGGTGTACATTTAAATATTGGTTGAGATTGTGTTGTGTTTTTTTTTTTTACCTTTGGAAACTAGCATTCGTGTTCTGACAGGCAAAACTAAGCTGCTTGGGTGTCTCTAGGCCTCAGGGATGCTTTCCTTACATCATAAATACTACAATGCTTTGTCATGATACACATTCACTGCTTAGAAGATAGACACAATTTAATAGGGAGCACTGAAGATGAGGCTCAGGATGCTTTGGCATAACTGAAAATAGAAGGCAGTATTCAAGACTGCAGTTGTAGATGTCATGAGAACTGACATCTCACAAGCTTTTCTGTTAGTTGCATCTGCTTTGATTTTGGAGAGGGCCACCTGGTTTATGGTTGGAGCTAGTTTTGCTTTCATCCTCATTCAATCATTTAAATACAAACTGTAGTGATCTCTGCATAGCATAGAATGGTAGGAAGAGCAATGACTGTCACATATTCTTAGTGTTTTTTTAAATATTGTAACCAAAACCATGTTTACTATGCAGAGCAAGAACTTCACTGTGGCTGTTATCTTTGGCCGCATCTATTCTGCACACCTCTGCTACCACACGTATGTTTTTCAGGGATGCGAAGAAGTGTGGTCTAGCTGATGTGGCCATCTTGGCATATGAGCCTCCCCGTACAGTAAAAAAAAAAACACATGTTTTTGTCCAGTGCCAGGTGCACTGCTGGTTCAAGCACATCTGTTCTGTGTGCTGTACAGGTGTAGCTTGCTGATAGTGTTAATAGAGCACATGTAGTTTGACACTAGGTTTTCCAATAGAAAAAGAGGTTTTAGGTGATTGTCATCATCTCTCTGTGTGCAGTCGGTGACCAAAGGCAGCTTCTTACAGCCTAAACTCAAGGTGAATTGGACCAGTTATACAAGGCCTTATTGCAGCGTTGTGTTTATCAGCAAAACCAAAATTCTGATGTTTTTTAAATAGAACTCACTGTAGTTGCCCTACTTATTGTAGGTCATCTTTTCTTTTTCTGTTAAAGTCTATTTGTGATTTAATTTTTAAATAGCAGTGGTCTCTTAGCCTTCGGTTTCTGCCATATGTGCCTTGTTTTCTTTTTAGAAGGGAAAAATGTCAACCTGTCAGAAATTGGCTTTCATCAGAATGTTAGATTAGCTAATGAAAATCATTTACTGTGTACATTCAAGAAATAAAGTTGCTGTCTGAATGAGATGCACGATAGGCCTCCTTTCTGAGGTCGTTCCTTAAGTCATTCAGGATGAAGTAAATGGATGAGTGGCTTTCATTCTGCTGCATTTACATCTGTCTGATAATATGGTTAAATACACCATTGACCAGTCGAGATAATAGGATTAAAAACTGAAAATTGAATGCGGTCATCAGATGAGTCTTACTACTTAGAAAGATGCTCATACATTTATTTTCAAGCACTGCAGGCGTTTCTTTTGGAGACACACCTTTTCTGTGACGGTGAGGTATTTTCCCTTGATGGCATCTTCTCCTGCTCCCAGTAAGCCTTTTTTTGATCACCTGTGAAAAAATGTTCAACTTGGCTTGATCTCTTGGACGGCTACTGATAATGAAAATGATGTAACCAAATTACTTTTACGCTAATGGTATCTTCTAAATCATTCTTTGTCATGCTAATTCTCATTTTAAAGCTGATGTAGATTCAAAAAAGCTCTCTTCCTCCAATTTTAACACTGATGTCATTGTCACATACTGAAACATAGGCCAGTGCAACAGATTGGAGAAGTGTTTCAAGTTCTTTCTGAATGGTTGGTTTGAACATTTGGTATCACTTGCCTGGTTAGCACAGCTGAAAAGTTGGTTGTTTGAAAGAGCTTATGTTGTTGCCTAGTCAAAAAGTCTTTCTTTGTCTGGAAAGATACAGTCTATCATTGTAATACTCAAGAAATTTGTGCAGGAATGTGGTTGATAAAACTCCCAGGAAAATACAGATATTTGGAAACATGATTGCAGTCTTCATTGCTGTTTCTTGGTTTGCCTTTCAGAAATGTTCCCATTGCCAGGAACCGGGAGCCACCTTAGGCTGCTACAACAAAGGCTGCTCCTTCCGATACCATTACCCATGTGCCATCGATGCAGGTAAGAACAAATAACATGCTAACTACATTTCATGTTTATTCAAAACATACAATACTAAATAACTCTAAGGTACTTTACAGATTTATTCCCTCTTGGTTTCTCACCCACTATGAAGATAAAATAATATAAATTACCATGAGAAATGGCGTCAGATAATCAGTGTACAATAACGCGTAGGGACAAGATGGAACCTGTAATGAAAAAGAATCTACTTGAAAGTGCAGAAGGAACCTGGTTTTGGAGAATGCAGCTACGGTGATTGAAATTTGGCTGCCATATGAGAACTGACCACTCTTTTCTTGCAAAAATAGAAATCCTTTGTTAAAAGGGTGCAAGTAACCAGAAAGGTGTTTCCTCTTTCAGGGTTACACTCCTATGGATAGTCATAATAATGATTTCAAGTGCAAAGTGTTTATAGAATTGTCAGTACCACTTGCAGCACAACCTTTCTTCTCCCTCCTTAGAAGTATTTCAGCCAGTCTCTCGAGTAGGTCCAATTTTCATTGTTGGACAAGCTGGTGGTTTGGATTATATTATCTCCCGCTGTAAGCTTGGGGTTGTGAGTTGTCATTTGTGTACAAAATAGTGAAGGTTTTCATGGAAGTAAACTTTATTCTTGGGTAAAAAATCCCAGCTCAGAATGAATAATGTCCCACTATTTCAGTCCTCTGTAACTTACATATATCATACAAAACTTAGTCTGATAACAGGCAGGTAAGGGTTCAAGATTACAACTCTTTGACTGGCAAATAATTGCAAGCTTCCTATTTGTTATCCTGTTTGCACAGCAGCCCACTTGTTTCACCAAGTATTTTATGCTGTTTTTCAGATGTATTTGAAGTAGGTATGCTTATTTCTGAATGACTACATTGGACCTCTCACTCTGAAATCCCACCTTATTGGAGCAACGCATTTTATTCTAATAGATTTTTTTAAATTAAATTAATGCTGTAGTGGAATACTACTAGTATTCATGTAAAATCCTTGATTTTTACATGAAATAAGGTGCTAAAGAAATATTATTCAGGTTTTAAAAATTGCACACTCAAAAAAATGCCAGAAATAAAGGTGTCATGGAAGTTTAATTTTGGTCTCTTATAAGATAGTAATTGCTGTACTAATGACTGACATCTATTTCCGTCAGGCCCTACCTCAGCCTGTAGGATGAAAGGGTCCTCATTTGTGAACATATGTTGTCCTCACTGATTCTGTATTTTATTTACTGCATATGATCCCATCTCAGTTCTGAAAGTGGAGCTGTGGAATTTTCTGTGATGTTCATCATGCCTAAGAGTTTCATGAACATCAACGAACTTTTCATTTACAGTACATTTGAGAGACAGACGCATCGGATTTGTGTTCATATTGTATTTACTAATTTGTTTCTGGTTTGTGACTGCCCTTTTCAGTACCATGAAAAAACAAAATAAATTATAGTGAATGTTCCCAATAGTTTGGGGTGCTTAATTTGAATTCTTGTGTTACTAGGTACAGTATGTAGCATTTTCTATGTTCTAAACAGAGATACCAAAATTAAGATATTGCCTTTTTTCTTCAGATATACCTTCCTCATTAACGCTACTCCACTTCAGCAAATGCGGTAGGATCTTCCAGATGACAAATTTACTGAACAATCATGACTGATTCCCATGGGAGAGGCAGCATCCTGTACAAAAACTAGTATATAATAATACTATTTAGTCCATATTAAATGTAATATAATAGGTCTACCATATAACATGTAGAAGTGGGCTACATCAAATTTGTTTTTTTCCTTGCATTTGTCTTGACTTTGTGACCTTTGAGGGTTTTTTAGAGTAGCTTTTTGTGTTCAAGTTGCAAGGCTATGCTTACTTCATTTTATATTAACTTTTTTATGAGACATCACGTTGTCACGTAGCCATCTGTCAGAGTGCACCATTCCAAGCTTATTTCCCTCCTTTGAGTAATATGGCAGAAATAAATTGCAAGCCACTTAGTGGGCTAGAGCTGCATGTAGGTGGGATACTCTGTGAGTTTCACAAACATATTTAAATAATAGCAGAGCAGTGGTATAACTGGCGAGTCTCTGGTTTCACTCCAAGAAGAGTATGATTTAGTGAGGAAAAAAAAACTTTTATTTGTTTCTTTATACATTTTCCTTTATGTTTCTTCCTCTTCAGTCTTTATGTGTCTGATATGTTCTCCACTCCGGCTCTTCATGCCAGCCACAAGTTCTTTATCTAGTTGGTCTCAGGTTCCCCTTTTCAAATTTCTTATCCCAGTCTCTTTGTAAGAACCAGTTCTCCCTACTCCTTTCCAACTTTTCCTTTGCCCAGTTTTCTAGCTGTCATTCTGGCTTCCTCCTCTCTGCTCTGATACCACCTCTCCTCTCCTTTCTTGCTCCTAGCTCTGTTTCTCATCTTTAGGCTTCTTACTCCCATTTGGTTCTCCTAGCTTATCTCCTTGTTACACTTAACCCTGCTTGTCCCTGTTTGTTCTTGTTTATTGCCCTTGATCTTCACCTTTCTGTGCCTTATTCTACTAGTTCTTAGTCTCCAGCCTTCTGGCTGAATCAGTCCTGATTCAGTCTTGGCTGCCTCCTGCTGATACTCATCCTTAATTCCCTGCTCCTAACTTCTACTGGCAGTAGTCTCGAAATGGTCACCTTCTTCCTGCAGGCTGCCCAAGCCTTAGAAATGTCCCCTGACAGCTTCAGTGCATTTGGGTCTGGTTCTTAAATCTGAGGCCAGAGGTTTGTTTGTAGGAAAGACCTGCTCACCCCCGAACAGAAGTATTTTTGGTGGAATTTTCAAAGGACCTAGCAACTAAAATCGAGGAAGGCTCTCCTGAGGATGTGCAGATTAAGATCCCCATTCCTCCTTTCAAAGAGTCATATTTGCTGATTTTGTAGTAAGCTGGCAAGGCTAAAATTCAGGTCCTAGTGGAGCTTTTCAGAGAAAATTTGCTGGGATGTTTAACATGGGCAAAATAACTTTTTTCCAAGAACGAGTTTTTAAGGAAATTGTTAGGCTGCTTTAGCTGAAGTTTTCAACCAAAACAAATAAAAGAGCCCAGCTTGAAGTAGAATCTCAGCATTCAAAATTTCAGCCTGATGGTATGACAGTAAAAGACCTTGTTTGCAGTTGCTTTTATCTGTGGGTGTAATCAAGCTGTCTTAATCTATAGCCACTCTTCCAGTAAATCTGTATAAAAGAAATAAGAAGCTCCATGCAGTAGGGCTTGATTTTCATTTATGCCCAAGAAGAAAATGTAGGCTTCCTTGAAACAAATAAGCACTTTTTTTCCTCTTTCCTCAGCTTGCTGTCTGCCTGTAAACCCTTTTTATTGGTTATGCAGTGCTGCTGTCTTTCCTGTAGTGAATCGGATGTGGCTATTTCTCAAGTTCCTTGAGCTCTGTGGTGTTTCATTTGAAGATGACCATCCTGCTTTGAAGGATGGTGCCACTTTGCTTTATTGAGAATCTGGGACAGATCCATTTTGAATCCTCAGAAGTTTGTGCTGATATTTATAAGGGCACTTAGGCTTTTAGGAATATGTATGATTGGTATTGTATCTTAAAAAAATAAAATCAGAAAACACTTGCTGGAGTGTTTTTTAGGGTATGTGAGGCATAAACACTTGGTGTTTGAGTTATTGTAGCATCCCTGGAGTGACCATGCCTTAGCTGAGATGAAGTATGCAGGCCATACGCCTAGGCAGTTGCACTGTGAGCGTGTTTTTACCTTTACATTGGTGTGGATTAGAAGTTAGTACCCTGTCAGTGACTGTGCCTCATTTGAAAGGCAGTACATTTTTTGCAGAGGTCTGGAGGATGAAATATCTCAAAATAACTTCAGTTACTTGCAGCATGGAAGGCTGGCCCTGCGGTGCGACCAGGGGTCTGGCTTCTGCACCGATGGTCGGCTTCCAATCCCACCCTGGTGAGCAGCCAGGTTTTGCACTGCTGTTGCTAATTGGCTGCTATGCAAGGCACGTGGCTTCATAAGCTGCCAATTCGTACATGTGGATGCTTTTATATAGCCTTTTTTGTATAGCCTAATTCAGCTTCCTTTTAATCTCTTTTCATACAAAGTAATCTTTGGCAATATAGGATGCAAGCGAGCTGAACTCCTTCTAGCTATTTGCATAAAAATCAAGATCAGTAGTGCCAGTTAAGTAATTTTTGTATGGAAATGACTGTGGTTAACATTGTCTGTGTTTGGCTTTCGTCTGTCCAAATTTATGAAGAGCCTCTGATGTCTCAAGATAACTTAGTCCTAGGGATGTCTCCATGGAAACAGGATCTTTGTTTTCTGAAATTTTGTGTCCTCTCCCTCTGCTCGTTCCTCCCCACCTGGAGTCAGATCCTGATTGTTGCAGCACACTTGTCCCCACAACATGTCGTAGGCAGTTTCACATACAAAAGATTTTTGACTGTGGATTAGGAAAAGAGTAGCAGCAAAATAAAACAGATTTTGAGAGAACAGAAATCCTCTGTCTTCACAGGTATCGTTAAAGATGAGTAACAAGCAGAACACAGAGGGTGAGACAAAGTGTGAAGCTTAAAGAAGAATAATTGCTTCTATTAAAAATGTTTTAGGTTTTCCCTGACTACTTTATGGAGAGAAATCTGCACAAACAAGGACAAGGCTCTGTTCTTTTTCCCTTTCTGCCACAATGAACTGATCATAGCTATGTGTCTGGTGACTTCATGATGAATTGTAATCTGTGATATAAAATACTTGGAACTGCTACCTAAAATCCAGGCCAGCTTTGTAATGATGAACAAGTTTTGCCTTATTGGTATTCAGCTGATTTTCTACAATGAGCTGATGAAATTTTCATAGTTGTCCCTAAAGAGAAACAAAAAAATTGCTGTTAATTGGATCTGCTATTAGTATTTGCAACAAAAATGCCAGCCCTAGTAAGAAATCAAGCTCCATGTGCAGATCAGGCATGAGGTACAAGGTTTCTGACAGTTCTTCCTGATCCTTGTACAATCTTCCTTTCTGATGTACTAGCTAGAGAAGTGCATTCGTTACCGATGTTGGGTTTCCAAGAAAGAAGAAAACTCCATCCTGTTCTAACATACTGTGTATGTTTTTGACGATTGCTCTGTGTATTTTTGATGATTGCTGTATTATGCAGTGCTAATTCATGCTGTAGTCTTAACTGTACAATTCCTGCCCTTATAATGAGACAATATTTTTATTTATTTCCTGTTATTTGCTAATACCGCATTTGAAATTGTTATCTGTGGCAGGATTAAGGGTTTTACTCCCCTTTGCTAAAATCTCTCAAGTAACTTAGCCTATTGCATGGTGTTTCCCTTTGATTCAGGCCAGAGGCATTCATGTCGAAACATAAGCGTTTCATAGCAGAGGGATGCTCTGCCAAAGCTTGGGTGTCTAGAAAGCTTTTCCCTCAAGCTTTAGTTGCAGTCTCCTGCTGTCTGCTAAACTCTTCCAGCAGATTGAAACAGCAGGTAGCGCTGGTTATGCTACATACTTAAGAGCGTTTTAAATTAGCACATTTTATTTACCATTGTGCTTCTTTACTTGCTTGCTATTTGAGTAGGTTGGAGCAGACAGGAGGTCATAAGCACCTTGCTGAATTCTCATGGTGTCGGTCACACTGAGGGTGGTGATGGCACTGAAGGTGCTTGGTCAGCCTGCGTTTGGTGCATGAGGCAATTGGAAAGAACAGTCAGAAGTTTGGGCAGGTTGAAAGGTGGCCCTGCAGTTCAGGGTGCCCATGGAAGGCAGCTGAATTCTTGCAGGAGAGTGCTGCTTTTTCAGTTGGCTGTGAGGATGGAGTACAGGGTATCTGGAAGACACAGAGCTGACTGGTGGTGCCCCTGGTGTGGGCATCGCACTGAAGTTCCTTGAGCTGCTGACTTGGCATCCTTTAGAGGCATCATCTGGGAGGGAGGGTGAGAGGGGAAGCAACACTTACACTGGCAGCGCCACTACAGAAATGCTCTTCAGACAACAGTATTGCTTAATTTGATCCTAAATAAGCACTTCTACATAGGTGCCCCACTTCCCGTAATAGGTTTAAGTCATTAATTAAACTATTTCTTAGATCATAGAAGCTTCACATATACGAGTCATGGAAGCAGATCCAAGAGCAGCATGAGTGACCTGACTACCATAGTGTCAAAGTGTAAACTGATCACCAGGATTTGGGATTGCAAATAAACTGTCTTATACACCCATACCTAGAGACACACACCCCTTCTACCCCTGATGTTGGCAGGGCCTTGGGGTAAGGATGAAAGGCATCAATTTTCCTGTGAAGTATAAAGCAGGGATCATCTGTTCAGATTGGATGAATGCATTCGTCTTCCTTGTGCTTTTAGCAAGGAAGGCTGGAGTAGCCGAAGGGGGTTGGGATACAGGATTTATAGACTTGCTTTTGTGATTCTTACTCTATAGAGAGTATTGGGGAGACTGGGGATGCTTGGACTTGGCTTGGTAATCCAGGCAACATTGTCACTTGGGGTGTTCAGTAATTTCAATATTTGTTCAGTATTTGCTAAAACTTTGGGGGTGGAAGGGATGAACCTGCTAATAAGATAGTATTCCTATAAGAGATCTTTGAATGGAAAATATACCTGTGAGGCAAGATTAACACACGTTATGTATTATTCATGTTGGTTTTTAGTAAAAAAGTAATAAATTGCTGTCTTCTCCTCCTCTAGATTGTTTACTAAACGAAGAGAATTTCTCAGTGAGGTGCCCCAAGCACAAGGTAAGAATCCTCTCTTGGATTAGACCTGTTTTCTGCTGCCCTCTTCTGGTATCTAAATTTGGACTAGTAATTTTGTACCTGGATAACATCTGTAGTCAGAGATGCTTTTTGATGAATTTTTCTGTGATGTGTGCTTGTGGTATGTTCTGGGGGCAAACATCAACTTCAGAAGAATACAGAGAGTTTAAGCAGATAAATTAAGTTTTTGCCCTGTCTGTTCAGGTGTTCTTTAGATCCTTGATGACTCTTTAGAAAGCCCAGCTTCATTTCCTGTCTTCTGTGATAGAATCAGTACACTGCTCACTGTCTCTGAATGCTACATTGAAACTGTCAGTGGTTTTTCTCCTTGGATTTACTGAGGATGCAAGGAGGAATTAAAATGGCTCATGGAAAAGTTTTAACCAGTTTTTGGAAACATTTGGGCTACCTCACGAACCAGTGTAGTTACAAGCCTGAAACACCTTGTTCTAGTTCAGTGATAGTAACTAGACTGAGTCCTGCCACTCAGCCTTCAATAAATGTATCTGTTTAGTTGTTCTGTAGATCTTTGACTCTTCAGAAGACCCATCATCATTTTCAGTTTTTGGGTATGGATTCATTATGCTGCTTCTGCCTAGGGTTTGGGCATCCTTAACGGAGTGTCCCTGGAGCCTGCAAACACAGTGGTGCTAAGAACTGAACTGCTGTTACGCTGTCCATATGGAAAGATGAGACAAGGCAGACAATACATACTCTCTTGTATGTATAAGCAATGTGATACAGTGCTGGGAATACCCCTTCGGGCCCATAAGGGAGGATACACCTCTGGGAAGCTGTGGATACCAGTCCACTAGTTTTAAATGCTCAGAAGTATCCAGAAAAATGCTATTCTTGTGGCCAGTTGGATACACCAGGAATTGTGCAAGAGTGTGAGTGGCATACGCTGGAAAGTAAGTGCTAATAGGGAAGAATTGTGTTGCTTTCTAGCAGGGATTAGTCTCCATTTAGTCCTTGTCTGCATATCTCTTCTCTGCCTAGAATTAGACTGACATCTGGTGGTCTTTTGTCTTCGCAGATTATCTTTAATCTGTCTTTTGTAAACATAGAAGAATTAGTCTCATGTTCCTTTCTGGATGTTCTACCACAATATGATGTATTTATACACACGTATTTAAAATGCGCTGGAAGATTCTGGGGACTTTCAGGCTGTTATCCAGAACTGGCCTACTTTTCATTATAAAAGAAAATAAATTATTCTGCACAATTGTGGAATAATGTTGAAAATGTACAGCAAGCTTGAATTGATGCATTAATGCTACACGAACCTGCAGATCTTGCCAAACAAAAATGGGAAGGATGAGCTCCCCTCACTGTGGAATGCAACTACCTAAGTGCCACCCTCTGCCCAACTTTGGATACTTGACTAAAGAGAATAGGAAAGACGCATCTTCGAAGCCTGTTTGGTTTTTGCTGCCCACTGTCTGAAGTATTATAGGAAACATAGTGTCAAAGTTTTTCATATCTGGCTTGGGTCACTGCCGCTGCATATGAGTACTTGCAGTGATGGTGCTCAAACAGTGAAAGGAAATAACCATTTTACAGAATCCAGCCTCCTGGAGAAGATACTGAGCAGGCGCATTGGTTTCTAAAGTAATCTTGGGGGGTGGGAGGAGGAAAACCGCCAATTAACTTGATAAAGGTACTTCATGAGGCAATAAAATTTTGAATTTTATTCAAAACTATGCCACTGCAGATCATTTTCTGTCTTGTGTCGAAAATGGACATTCAACACCAGCAGCCATTCTTTGACACTGAAGTTTGTTGGCTTTTGCTTAGTAAAGATGCGAATCACTTGCTTGAAGTCAAGCAGAGTTTTATTTGCTTGGCTGTGAACTCTGCCCTTGCCCTGTGGTTCAGTGATCATTACTGGTTTGTTCCAAATCCTTCTGCAGGGCAGAATATAGGATCACCCTGTTCCTTCCATTGCAGTGGCTGAAAAGGGGGGTTCCAGCCAGTTGTGAGGCAGGAGCAGGAGGGCTGAAAACCCTTGCTTTAGAATGACTGGAGAATAAAGTGCATCAATTTTTTTGCATGATATGAACATGAGCAATTGAGAGGAAGAAAGACTTTAGATTAGACCATTTAAAACTATGCTTTTACATAACACCAGTTTAACATTAGTAGATAATTAGTAGCTGTCTAATACTTCATTCTTCTGTTCTATAGTTAATGGGTGGAAGAACTAACTTTATAAATCTGCTAGCACTGCATAGGTCCCCCGGTATAGTGCCTCTTACCCTTTTTCAGTCCATGCCTTACATCGGTAAATATACCTCATCATAATAAGTGGCTCCTGGAGAGCAAAGGTGCTTCTTGCCTCATTAACTGCGCTTGACACTTCAGGCATAAGCAAGCGAAGTCCAGAGGGACTGGTCCTGCCTTTCCCTGTGCTCCCCAGTGAGCTTTCCCATTTCCTTCTGTCAGCATTGATGCTTCAACCATCCATGTCCTGAATGTGCTACTTTTGCAAAATAGCAGCTTTTATCACAGGGAAAACGCTGTCTGAAAACTAATCATCTTTTGAAGGGTTAGCTTCCTCTCGCAAATCCAACTAGCTGTGTGTCTGCATCACAGCAAGCGCTGTTGCAACAGAACTGATAAGGATGCCGAGGCACTGAGGAGGATATAAAGGGGATGGGATACCTCACTTTTCGGGTGGCACTGCGGTCTTGGATTGTCTTAAGTCATCTGTGGGGCAATTTTAAGCTATGTTTCTCAGCTTGTTCTACCTTTTTGTGTTAAAGTCTGTGTTTCTTAAAATTAACTAGGCTTTCATAACCCAAACTCTTTACTTTTGCCTGCTTTTGTCACAGGGAAAATCCTGTCTGAAAAATCTATGTCTGGTTCCAATACTGACTCCTTTTTCTCTCTCTCACTTTCTGTATGTTCATTTTCCCTACCCCTGTCTTCCTTTTCTCCCTCATTTTCTTTTTCCTCCTCCTTTTGGCTCGCTGGTTCGTCAGCCCCTCCTTCCTTGCTCTCTTCCCTCCTTGCAGAACAAGATGGTGAAAGGCAGCCTCAGCACAGAGCAGTCGGAGCGGGGGTGAGGGGGGAAGTGTACTCCTGGGAATGGAAATAAAAGCAAGCACAGGTGAGTTGGGGAGAGTTACCAGCTTCCACCTGCCGCCTTCTGTGGCTCCTTACCTCCAGTGCCTTCCCCATTTCTGTGAGAAATCAAGGTGCTCTGGTGTACATTCAGAAAATTGGTCATGACTGTTTCTTTTTTTATTTTTCCCTGCTACCATTCTGTTCAGGCTAGTGACTGCACTTTTTTTTGTATTTCTGCAGCAGTTCCTTCTGTTTAGCGGTGAGAGGCAGAGCTTGTTAGCTGTTACAACTGCCTGATTACTCTCCCAGCTAAACCAGTAGCAGCAATCTCCTTTCATATTGCCATCATCATGTCCATAAGGATCTGAAAGGGTTTTTTCCGTAAGACTCAGAGTAATAGTAAGCTTCTGTATAAATAAATAAATTCATCATAGTCTCTTGAATTTTGTATGTAAGGAAGAATTACTAATACTGATGACTTCAAGATTACAATAATCTTGATTCCTCTTTTTTCTGGAAGCCTAATGACAGGGAAAAGTAAATTAATCTTAGCAGGAGCCCATTACATTCCTTTCAGACTAGCATTTTCCTCTATTTTGCAAATAGACATGGGTGATGGAGGGTGGAACTATATCCACAAGTGGCCACAATTTTATGTTTGTAATGTTTACTCTGGCCCCTTACCTCCCCTCTCTCTTCTGAATCCAGGGTGGGTTGTAGTTGCAGTAAGTCAGCGTAAGTGAGCAGTGCTGTGGAAAGCGGCGGTTGTGCTCTCATGCCCCGACTCCCCTGCTGTTCTTCTTGCCTCCTCCTTTGTCTAGTCCCAGCGTTCACACAACCATGTGTGAACCTGGTGAGGAATTCAATTTTCTGAAACTACATCTTGTCCTGTTAGCATCCAAGTTGGGTCATTTTCCTAATCTGGTTCACTGTGTGGCTGGGCAGATGTCACTGCACAAGGAGGGAGTAGCACAGAGGTGGGAGTTAGCACCCAGGGAATGCGATGAGGTTGGGATTTCTTATTTCATTTCCACCAAGTGCATTGCCATTTGATGGCAACAGGGATGTTTATATTAAATACATGTTGGGTTTCAAATTAATACTTATTGACACCCTTTCCCATAAACTGCAGCCCAAGAAGGTCTCTTGCCTTCATTTTGCTGCTCAGTTGCATTTCTTACTTGAGCTAGTTGCTTCTCTTTCTTGCAATCACACAGGTGAAGTTGCTGTTTCATGTCTGTTCTCTGAGCGGATTATAATGCCCTCACCGTTGTTCCCTTGCTTCCCAGGCACCTCCCTTACCTTAAAATCTTACCTGTATCTCAAGTTAAGTAATTGTGAAGTGCTTTTAATGGTGTTTTCTGTGAAGGATGAGAGATTAATCAGACAATTCTGGGTTTTAGTGCAGTAGCAGAACACAGGTAGTGTTTCATATAAATACTCCGTAAACTGACTGCTGACTTAGTTTAAGCTTTGCTGTGTTCTGTGATTTTTCATTTTTAACAGCGTTCTTGCTTGGCTTTGGAGTGTTGTTAAAACAGTTACCATGCAAACAGTATTTAAAGTTCCTTATTTGAGTAACCTTTTCCTTCTGTGGTAAAGGTCATTTGGATTGTTTTAAGCTTTTCTCTTTTCCTTAAAGTGCAAAAGGCAATATAATTCATAATGTCAAAACAGGATGATAGTCTCACAGACAGGGATCTGCTACAACTGTTTAACACTAGAGAAGTCTTCTCAGTGGTGATTTTTTTGGGCCATTTCTTTAAGGCACTGGTGAACATTACTATGTCCCAGAGACCTTTACACAGCTTTGTTTCCTGCATTATTGTCCAGTGCTAACTCTTTTTTTTATGTATCGTAGGAATGTATTGGCTTAAGACCTTGCAAGCTGTGGAAGCTCTGCACCATGTTCGCTATGTGCACTAGACATCTAAGGCATCATGTCTTTCCAAATCCACTTTTGCATCAATTAGTTCTTATCTGAAGGTCCTATTTAGCCCTCCCCCTTTTGTTTCTGAGAATGTCTTAAAGATGAAGTTCTCCAACCTGACCTTGAATCCCAAAATAAACCCCGTGCAAGTCTAAAAGATCCAATTATTTTTTTAAAAAATAAGAAAAAAATGCTGCCTTACTGTGGTAATTTAAGAAGCTTAGAGGAATTCTGTAGCAGTGCTGGTAGTATAGGAGCTGCCCTTCTGCTGGCCTTAGTGTAAGATAGAATGGGCACTCAGCTGTTAGATTATTGGGCTGTTTTAGTCCTGGTTCACTCCTAGGCCCAGCAAGTTAAGAAAAATCCTGCGTGTTGGATAACATCCAGGCAAGTCAGTGTATTCTGTCTGTGTTGCTTCTCTCTCCCTGAGCCAGTTGCCTCTAGAACATTTGGATCAAATCCAGATCTGGAGAGTGACTGTGGGAGTGAGTCTGGTGCTCTGGATCTTGTCCAGGAGCGGGGAAGGACTCTCTCTCTGTGCGGTGAGCCTGTTTCCTCCCTGAGCCGGTGCCTAATGCTCTGGACCGATTCCAGGCATGGGCAAGCTGCAGTTGTACAGGAGCCAGAGACAGCAATGCGGCCTTGACACTCCTTCAGCGAGGGCTCACAGTTGCACAGTAATGAATACCACAGAGGTCAGCTGCCTGAACTCTCTAGGAACCTCCCTTTAGCTGTAGCTCCATGGCTTACCCGTCTGTTTTTCGTACATACTCGCCTGACTCTTTCGTCGCTTTTAGCCTGGCACCCTTCTATGAGGGGATATTTGCAGCCAAGAGGTAGGCTTGTGGGATGTAATCTAATTGGTGTGCTGATAATGAGAACAGCATTGACTTCTGTATCACACTTAGGGTTCCTGGAATTTAATTGCCAACTATGAATGAACATGGATGTTACTTCGTTCCCAGGCACACCTCTAATGCCGTTAACTGTTTTCCATATGCGTCGCTTATGTTGCAAGCTTCTTTCCTTTTCCCAAGCTCACTAGCTGGTGGGGAGGGATTTATCTAAGTTATATCAAAGTAAGTAATCTTACTAAATAAACAAATTGCTTCTGGGCTTACGTGTTATGGGAGAGGGAAGAAAGGAAGATATTATTTCAAGCTTTGCTTTCTCAGCTGTGCAGATTAAGAATGAGAACGGGAGCTTAGAGAAATGAAATTTTGTCTGCAGTTTCTCTTTTGAACTGAGCCTCCACCAGCTTAGCAAACTCCTGAAGTTCATTTTCTCACCTTAGAGAACTTCTGGACAGGGAGAACGTGCATGCCCCAAGCACTTGAACGTTTCCACGTTTGTCTTGAAAGTCATCACAAGCTTCCATGAACTGTCGCCACCACCATAATCTGGAATTAGAACAAAAAGCAAGAGAGAGAAATATTACCCACCCTCCAATAAGCTTAATTGCACCTTTACCTTTAGTTTGTGAAATCCAGCCATTTCCCGAATTTGGTTTCTGCAGCTGGACTCCTCTAATTTTGTTACCAGTTTCACTATCTGCTACATATTCACTGAAAACTGTTGGATGGTAGCGTGGTGACCTATATGAAAATATTTGGGTCCAGTCCCTGAGGGGAGTGTGGTATCCCAGAAGCTGTCATGGCATTGGCCCCCTCTGTTTCCAGTTTTCATAGTCAAGATGAGGAGCAAACATGAGGCAGACGAGCTCCTCTTGGGCTGCTGGAGGTAGCTGTTCTGTAAGAGTGCCGTGCCGCTGTCGTGGCACAGATCGTCCTGTCACCCTGGGCCTCCTCCGTAGCTGGGTTTATTTCATTTTCTGCTGGTTGTTAAGCTAGTACTTTTTATCACATGGATTTGCTTTTATGAACTACTCACTGTTGTGCTTCTGTCTGTTTTGTGTTTTTTTTTTTTTGTTTGTTTTTTTTAGTCCACAAAACTAAAGAGCTCTTGGTGTTACTGCTGTGGTAGGTTGCTAAGTGGGTTATTCCGAAGCCGAGGGAGAGGGAGTTGTGGGGGCAGACAAAGGGAAAGAACCATTCCAATATTACTGTTTCACTGTTTTTCAGGTTAGGCTGTTGAGATAAAAAGTGGTGGACGTTCGTGACTGAATGGAATCTCTCCCACTGTGCAGCCATGCCCCCTCTCGACGTGCCTGCCAATGCCAGCACTTCCTTCATAAATTCTTACATCACACTCAAGACTGATGACATCACAGGATCTGACCAAGGAGTCTGAACCAGCTGTTTCCATGGACACAATCTCCATAGTGACAGTGGGAAGGGGAGGGGGAAAAAGGAAACAGGTGGGGGGAATTAAAGAGGGAGGGATAAATATATATATATATAAAGATCTATTTTTTAGTCTTGAAAGACTTTGTTTTAAATGAAAGGTGCGCTATATCCCTTTTGATGCTTTTGATTAAAATTAACAAAAACCCATATAAATTAAAAAAGCAAACTGTAGCTAAAGTAAATATTCAATCCAAAATCAAAGTAAGGCTCATAGAGCCTAACGTTTTGTGGGAAAGAACAGCGGAAGTGGGAGTACTCCAAACTGGACTTGTCTCCCTTCCCCTTGCTTGCTTTCTCACAACATCCAAGGAAGTTCAATTTTAAAAGGCAAACAAAATAATGATGACTTGTTTTTAGGGTGTGGGAGGAAGGCTTGGATGGTTGCAGGTGTCACTACTTGTGTGTGCGGGGTAGGGAAGTTATCTTTTTAGAGAAACACTATATATTAATAGTGGAAGCTTGAAAAACGTCTGAAGACTCTTAGGTCATGAGACTCATGAAGTAAGAGGTAGCTGCTGCTTGCTAGATCTTGTACACCTTGTTCGTGTGGGAACGTCTGTACTGCATGGGGGAAAGGAGTCTCTGACCTTTGTGGCAACAACATGCACCCCCGAATCATTCCAAGAAGCTGCCTTCAGTTTTGAAGGCAGGTGAGAGGAAGAGATGGTTTACCTGCCAGATTGGGGAACTGGAAAGAAAGTCTGAATGTTGGTGGAGTCGTGTGTTCAAACTGATCAGGAAAATCCAGTTAGCCCTTTTTTTACTTTGCTTTGCTTTTCCTAAAGAAGGAAGAGGGAATGTCAGTGTAACAGCCTACACTATATGGTTATTTGGGGTAGGGTTTTTTTGTAAATTATGTAATTTTAAAACATTTGGGTTTAAGGAACAACAACAGAAATCATGATTTTTTTCTTATTAAGGCCTTAAGAAAGGGGTTAGTGCATCTTTCAGGGGTCACTCTGCCATGGGAATAAAATAGCTGTTTCACAAACAGTTTTATATAAAAAAAAGCTTAAAAAAACCAAAAAAACTAATAAACTTCATTTTAACCTTGTCTCCTTTTGTTTTGTGCGAACTTAATTTGTTTAAAAGGACAGAGAGACAGTACTATCTGCTGCTTTTTGGTTTCTTTGCCTTCATCAGTTCTGCCTTCAGTGATGACCTTCTGAACCGGCCCAGCAAGAAGACCACAAAAGCTTTTAAAAATTAAAGCTTAGGATTTGTTTGATGTCCAGATACAACAAGCAGATGACTGGATGAATTTTCTGTTCGTGTGAGTTGGTGGTATTTCACCAGGTCACTGACTTCTTTCACTCATAGGATGGTAGTGTATCCTAGTGATATCAAACAGCGTGGTGTTTACTGGGAAGTCACTAGAGATAGGGATCTAACCAGCATGACCTGGATAAAAAAAAAAAAGGGGGTTGATATTGTGGGGAGGGAAGAACTATTTTAAAAAGTTATGTACTGGATGCTTGCTCAACTACTCACATTCTGGAGTATCCAGCACATAAAAAATAAAATCTATGATAACTCATATTAAGATATCTATTTTAATTCTATTTTTAAAAGATCAATTTAAAGATTTGGGAGATAATTTGGCAGTTATTTATTTCTAGAAGTTGCTACTCTCACTGATAAATATTTGGAAAGAAAGGGCAGTCTTCTGCTTACTCCTTTCCCAGTAGCAGCTACTGAAGTTAGTATGTCCTTCTACATTAAGAAATAGACCTGTTGTGATAAATGTCACTAATGTGTCCTGAATTGGTGCTGAAAATATTTAACTGCTGGTGTAGTCAGAAAAAAAAAAATAATTTTTAGCGTAGTTAATGTGATTGAGTAAATGACTTCTTTTCAACTGAATAAAATTGTTTTTTTTTTTTTTCCTAGTGTCTGTTCTATTCTACCTGTTCTGGAAAAAACAAACAAACAAAAAAGTTACTGCTACTGCATTGATTTATGTTGGTGAAGAATCACCTTTGTAGTACTATGACAGCAGAGGACCATGTGGTGAAACTGCTGCATTTCATACATTTGGCTCTTCAGGGTGGTGTCATGCAGTGGAGGGAGAAGGTTTTTGGGTAGCTGGGAGGGGAGTCTTGGAGGTTTTCCTTGTGGGTGCTCGTGGCAGTTGCGGAGATTCGCTAGCTCCTCATGCCACCGTGGTTGGAAACTAATGGGAGTCGTGTAGAGCAAATAAATAATTGGTACCACACTTGACTCCATGAGAAATGTTTCTGAATGGGGAGTGCTTAAAACCCTACAAATCAGCTGCCGCTTAGCCCCAAGTCAGCGCTGTTGTCAGAGGTAAGGAGTGTGCTCTCTGGTAGAGAAAGGTCTCACAGGTTGGTCATCATTGTTGGTCAGGTCCTTAGAGAAACCAGAGCTACCATGATTTTCTAAATCCAAGCCAGGAGGAATCTAAAACAATGTGTAATGGCTTCTTCAGAGAACCTGGAAATGATCCAGAGCAGTCATAAAACCCAGCTAGAAATAAAAACTTCTTTTGGCTTGGAAGACAGAAAGTGCCTGAGTGGATTCTGAAGGCTGTTGTACAAAATGTTTACCAGTTCCATCCTGCAAGAACAATTAACAGCTTGATATCATGGATACCCCAACCTTGAAAGAAAGAAAAGGTTTGGAAATCTTGGCTAATTTAGAATTTGTAGAGCAGAAATGACCTGCAGTAGAACATGTTTTAACATGAAGATTGTGTCAAGAAGAAAACAAATGGCCTGCCAGCCACGTGGGAGTTACCTGTTTGCATTAGGAATGAACTAATGAGAGTTTGGATAAGGCAGCTCATTTTCAAAGCGTTTCTCCACAGTCTGGCTCCCATCAGGATCATTGAAAGGAAAGAAGTTTACACCTGCTTCCTAGGAAATGCACGTGATGGTTTAACAGCATTTCCAAAGTGTGTGGTTGCTGTTTAAAAAGGAAGTCCAGGGGACCGTGTGTCCCCTCCAACAACTAACCTGAGTGAGTCAACACTGCTGAACAATGTCAGAGAAAAAGATAGTGTTTTTTCATAAAGGATATGCAATGGATTCAACGTGCAAAGGATGTCTATTGATACGAGCTGATCGGTGTTCACCTGGAGATGAGGATAAAAGAACTCCTCCCCCAGGAATGGATGGAGGCCCTGGGATGCATACAGCAAGCATATCTTGATACCAGGAGCTGCTGACTGGTATATTCATTACGGAATTCTATTGTATGTGAAATCTACACTTGGAAATCCAAGGCATAGATGACCATGGAGATTAGCGAGGTTGTGCAGCGCAGGAGAAAGCAGTGTTGGCTGCCACTGCAGAAGCTGGTGGGCAGCCTCACTAGTTGTGTATCACATAGGTACGGGTGGGGATTTTACTGGGGGCTGTGAACCATTTGAATTGGCCTTAGAACAAGACAAACTGATGACGTGTGACAGTACTGAAATAAGAAAAAACATCAAGGTTTCAGGGCAGAGTATCTGCCAAAGAATGTTGTACATCCAATTAACGGAGTCCAGCTAACGGCAAGCTGAAGAATCATTTTTGGTGGGTCATGCATTTTTTTAAAAAAAGTAGTTTGTCAAGATATGGGCAATTAGATGACAGAACGTACATGAAGAAAGGTAATACCTTTAATTAAACTGGTACAGTTTTAAGGAGAACATTTTTTGGGCGGAGTTGCATATAAACTGTCTAAATTATCATGCCTAATAACAGTGCTATTACATCAGGAATTACCTAGGCTGTCTTGAGTGCAGTGGTTGTCCTGGACATGGTAGAAATACTTGATAGAGGGACATGGAATCAGTTTGTCTGACCTAGTCCCTGGCTTATCAGAATGACTGGAAGTACTACTCCTCTATCTAAAAATGTAGAAATTTGAGTTTTAAATATCAGACCTTTGGAAGCAGAACAGGATATCTGGGTGGCTGAGGATGAATAAATCATCATTGGTCTGGATTTTTTTTTAGTGATTAAAAGGCGTGTGAAAAAGAACAGAAAGGGTATAGATAATCCAGGTTCAGTTACAGATCTAGTACAAAGATGTGGCTGATGTTTTGTGGCTCTAATGACTTTCCAATGAGAAATTGAAAGTGTAATTACAATCTTAGTTTTGGGGTAGAAATCTTTGTTGTGAAACAGGATGAGATTCTTGTTTGGCTGTGGAATATTTCTAATAAACGTTTAGTTTTCTGGGTTTTTTGTTTGTTTAGGGTTTTTTAAGATAGAGCTACTGCAGTATGTTGTGAGACAGAGAATTTAGTCAATAAAGGTAGAGGGCAAAAGTAATTATTAGAAAATTGTGGGAGACCAGTAACTCTCCAGCACTTTCTCTGCAATGCCAAAGAGAGTTTGGGTAATGCACATCACTGAAAAATCACCTCCATACGGATACCCTGCGCTGTGAGCTCGCAAACTGACCTGTGCTGTTCAGCTAGAAAATCTTATGTAAAGCTGTAAAGGAAAGAATGAGGTTTTCCTTAAAGCATAAAGGTCAATGAAACAGTTGCTGTCGTTATCTCTATATGTGAGTGTTTTATTGTTTGCTCTGCCTGTACTTTTGGTCAGATCCAAAAAGTTTGCACTGTCATACAGCTGAAAGTGAACAGGGTGCTGGTGCTTACAGAGTCTTTTCGTAGGAATTAATTTCTTACGTGGGACCCGTATCCTGGCTAATACCTCTACAGAAAGGAGCCTGAATTAGAGGGAAAGCATTGCTTGTTTGGTGGCTTCTTTCATAGGGCTACATTGAGAGCTAAGATCACTTCCCTTTCCTCCTCGTCTTCTAGAGGTTTTTGTAATATATTGTTTAACTCTGCTTTAATGCCATGGTTTCAGGTTTTTGACCTTACCTGGCTAGCTTTAGAATGCTAATACTTCTTGGCAGCTCGAGAGAGACTTATCTCCCATCCAAATAATTTGAAAAAGAAAAATGCTATTTTAGCTTATAGCAAACTTCCTGTGAAGGAAATCTTTCACTCTAGCTGGGGAATCTGGATTCAGACTGACTGTGTACTCTTCTGTGTCATAAAACCCGCGTGCACATACTACTGAATGTGAACATACCTGAGTCATTGGCAAATACCATCTGCGTTACGTTAGGGGCTTTCGGGTTGCAGCTAGACCTGCTAACAACCGAACTTGGAGGTTGCAGTGGGTTTGGAGGTCAGCGCTCCCTGGCTTTGAGGTATGCTGTGACAATGGTTTTCTGAGTTTTATTGAAATTATTTGTTTTCAGTGCCACATCTTTTGGTGGGGAGCAGCAAAAAATGGCAGAGAAATTTTCAGGGAAGGAGCTGGGAGGTGCTCTGCGTTGATACTAAGGCAAGCGTAGTGCTGTAAAGATAAGTCTGCATTGTATAGCGAGAGTCCCGTGAGCTGAAGCCAATTTATTAAAGAAGCGTCACCACACATAATGGTTTCATGAAAAAGGGAAAAGTCTGTCCATTTTATAGCATTTGTATTAGGAAAATGTAGTTGAACTTCCACCTGAGTTCCTGCAGCTGAGCTGTGTGAGGACATTATTTTGGCGACTGTTGGAAATTACCATGAATAGATATTTGACCTGGATTATGGGGCATAACAGTATCTACTTCTCGTGCACTTTTTGACTGGTGTCAAAGTACCTTTATGAGTAAGACAAGTATCACGGTTCCCATTTGTAGTTGGAAGAAATACAGAAAAGCAGACAAATAATTGTTCAGTGTTGTATGATGAAATTAGGAATTGGCAGGTGGAAATGGATCTCAAAGAGGCAAGAAAGGACCATGTGTATAAGCAGAACAAAGACTGTGATTTAATGTGACACTTCTGTTTTTTGTAATATCTTTGCTGCTTTGGAATCCAAGATGAGGTTACTGTATAAAATGGATGCTGTAGTCTGTTCAGCTGGTGTCCTGCTGTCATTAAAACTTCCGAGGAGGAATTGCTAAGTGTGCAGGCAATAGATGGCAAAACTGTAACTGACCGTTTGGAAATGAAAGTGAAAAACTGCACTCTGCAAGAAGATAAGCAAAGCTTGTGAAACACCGCTGATGATGTTTCCAGCAACCAAAAGCAAAGTCCGTACAGAATGCACCAGTTTTGCAGACTGTAAGCAGATTTCCAGCGTTGTGTTCGGTTCTGGTCCGAGTATGAAACGTTCTTGGCTTCACAGGATGGGAAAATGCACTGGGAGAAAAAACAGTTTTCAGAGCCGTGAGATGGAAGTGGGCATTTGCAGCCTTAAAGAGGGCATTGATGGCTGCAGTCATTACGGCCTACTTCAGCCACAAAATTCATTTTTATTAAAAACAACAGCAGCGTGTTGCCACAGGAACACAAAAGACTTGGAAAAGATGCTGTTACAGCAGAAATATAAGCATTCCTTATGACAAATATGAAAGACGGACTTAACAAACTGAGTTTGTGGTTTGTTGCTTCAGAAGAAGAGGGAAAGAAGGTGCATCTTTTGGACTGTGCAGAATTGTTGCAGTCTAGAAGATGAACAAATTAGAAGCAGAAATCACTAAGACTAATTCCAATCCCTAATAATTGGCAACGATGACTGTAAACTGCCAGTAACTGGGACAAATTCTGCTTTGGCGTGTGACCCATTGGCCTCAAACACTGCCCAACACCCACGTTTGATGGAGTCACCCCAGAGCTGAGGGTCAGCAGTGCAGCTTTATGGTCCAAAGTTCCGCTCAAAAATAAAAGGAAGTGAGAACACCTTTTAGAAGTGGCCTAACGGTGTGAAAGAGCCATGGAGAAATAACAGGTTGGTAGAAGTCACGGAAGGTTTGTTCCTGGGGCTCCTTTTAGGGAATTCTGAGACATGAAAGGAGGAGACCTGAGACCACTGGAGAGGCACTTGAAGTCCTCACTGGTGGAGGTGGCTGTTCCAGCTGACCTTTTCTGTTTGAAGTTGCATGTGTGTGAGTTTTGGAAGAACAGTCTAGGTGGGTACCATACAAAACTCATTTTGCACCATTTATTACACTAAACAACAGGCCCCGAAACAATTCTTTAATGTAGAATGACCTTTTTGCATCTAGATGGTGGTTCCAAACGGAGGATAATCTCTGTTGTGCTTAAAAAGGGAATGTGGGCCAGGTCACCTGGGTTGGTTTGTTCCTCTTCAAATCACATGTACTTTAACTTGGTTTTCTACCTCCAGTCAACAGCAACCCGCAGAAACTGGGGAACACAAAGGCTGATGTTTTCTAGGGTTTCATTTGAGCTAATTAAAAGAGCTGCTTGAGACAGGGAGATACCAGGAGTCTGTGCAGCCTGTATTTGCCATTTCTGCAGAGAGAGAGAGAGAAATTTGCCCCTTATTTTTAGCGTTTATTGGAGTTACTTGGACTTTGAGAGTAGCTGATCAAAAACCCCAACAACCCTTCCCAGTGTGCAGTGAAGTGTTCCGTGAAGGGTCTGGTGGAACTTTCCTTTCTTGTCCTTTACAATGCAAGAGAAAGGACCAGTCTGGGGCTTGTCTGAACAGCCTTTTCATCTGGCCATTTGCAACAGCCCTCTGACCTACCTTTTTCTTCACCAGGTGCATGGAGGATATACTGATTGGCGTTTTTTAAGAATGTGTACTTTTTTATCTGTAAGAGTATACATATGTCTGGAAATAGATGAGTACAAGCGTTCAATAGCTGAGAAAAAATGTTTGTGTTCATTGACCAGCTTGCGTGACCTTGGGTGGGAATGGTAAAAACCGCAGCTAAGGTCCGTCCTGAGTTCAGGGGACACTTCGGCAACTTAAATGTCGCAATTCAAAGCCTCCCACAAGGTGCTGTGCCTCTGCAGAAAACCGAACAGGCAGTGTTCGTAAAAGAAAGACATCTTCCCTTCAGTAAGCAGCCTTTGAACCTTCAAGCTGCAACTTCCTAAGCGCTGGTCCTTGAAATAAGCTTCTAACAGCCACACAACACGGCAACTCATGTTAGAGGACAGAGAAGCCACTAAGTCCCATATTTCCTCTTTGTTTTTACTTCTGCCTCAACTGACAGCGAGGGTCCGAGCTTGATTTCTACTGCAGCCTGTGCGGCTCGGGCTGCTGTAGTTGCCAGAGCAGACAGGTATCTGTAGTCGTTCTTGAAAAGCCGTGTGGCACGATGACTCAAAAAGCACCTGAGGGTTCATAGTGGGCATAAACAGGCTGAGACATTTTCATCCTCGTTTCCGTTGATTACAGGACTCTTTATAAGACTGTTCTGTTGCATTTCTCCATCGTTTATGTTACTTTCAGGTAATTTGTGTATTGCGTGTCTGTGTTGCTTGCAGGTAACTCATTTTTCATAATTCATCTTGGAGTCACTCAAGGGTTGTGTTTTGGAGTTATAGCCCAAAGGATTTGGGATGCAGGAGCTCACGTTTCCCAGCCTGCCCTCCCTCCCGCCCTGAGGTGCGACCCAGGGGCTTCTGGTTTCCCTTCCCAGGCAGAGGAAGCCCCAACACCTCCAGACTCATGCAGAGGTTGCTCCCCTGGTAACTGGCGACTGTTTCGGTGCTGTTACACTTCAGCAGCTTCTCTAGTTGGGTGCTTGGCCAATCACCTGTCCTCATCATCCCGGCAAGTCAGAAGTCTGAAATTCTTCCTTTTTTTTTTTTTTTTAATAGAATCAGTAAATTGATTTCGGGCTTCTTCAGCTTCACTTTTCATTTGCACAAACTAAGGAAATCTTTTCCATTGCTTCACGAAGGTATACCTGCTGTCGACCAAGAGTTAAAGAAGAATTCATATTGTGTCTATGATCAGGAATCCCAGCCAACAACTGTGACTATTACGAAAAGGATGCACATGAACATTTTACCTGTCACCCACATTCACGTTTTAAAGCCATCTGGAAATCCTGTTAAAGAACAGACTGGAAGGGACCTCTCAAGGGTCTCTGGTGCAACCCATGGCTCAGCGAAGGCCAACCTCTGAACTAGACCAGGTTGCTCAGGACTTTGCACAGTCAGGGTGGAGATTCCGCACCCTCTCTGGAGCCCTGCGCTGAGCTGTTCTCCTGGAGCAGCGATTCCTCTTTATATCTAGTCGCAATTCCTGTTGCTGCAGCTTGTGACTGTTGCCTCTTGCCCTGTTGCTGTGCGGTTTGGAGAAGGGTCTGGCTCCATCCTGCTTATAAACACAGCACTTCACGGTGGTATGGCAGGTTGGAGCAGTCAGGCTGCACGAATCCCTGAAAATATTTAGCAGTGGTTTTAATCCCCAAATCCAGCAGACCTGCGGGGCTTTAGCAGGGCTGTCCAGAGCAGTTCAGGGAGTTGCAGCAGCAGTGGGTGGTTATTCCGGACCCTGTTCCTGCAGGGAACTGTGCTGTGGTCCCTCCCTCCGCAGCCAGGAGGGAAGGGGAGCATGGACCACTGCCTGTGTGAAGCCTTTGGAAAAGAGGTGTCAGAGCTTCCGTCTTCAAAGCCTTACTTCTTCCTGCAGAATTCAACACAGCTTCTAACTGAAACTTCCTGCTTGCTTTTCTCCTGCTTTCTAGCAAACCTGATGTTCGGGTTGATACTCTCTGGAGACCCAAGATCTTCAGCCTGACTTCAGTCAAGCCCAGCCTGCTTGAGGGAAACGGAACCAAAACCCCAGACCATGCATGCCGCAGAGCATGTCAGGCGGCGGCAGCTTTCCATCACTGCTGGCATGGGCACTCCTCAGGCTGGTGAACCCTCTCTACCTTGTGTGGAAACCACGGGGTAGGTTTTCACATAATCCTGTGCGATGTGAAAGGGTGACCACACAGAGTCTAGTTGGAGGTCTGTAAAAAGTGGTGTTCCCCAGGGGTCAGTACTGGGTCCAGTCCTGTTCAGTATATTCATCAATGACCTGGATGAAGGGATAGAGTGTGCCCTCAGCAAGTTTGCTGATGACACAGAACTGGGAGGGGTGGCTGACACACCAGAAGGCTGTGCTGCCATTCAGTGTGACCTGGACAGGCTGGAGAGTTGGGTGGAGAGGAACCTAATGCTGTCAAGAAGGGCAAGTGTAGGGCCCTGCATCTGGGGAGGGATAACCCCATGCATCAGTACAGGTTAGGGGCTGACCTGCTGGAGAGCAGCTCTGCAGAGAGGAACCTCGGAGTCCTGGTGGACAACAGGATGACCATGAGCCAGCAATGTGCCCTTGTGGCCAAGAAGGCCAATGGTATCCTGGGGTGCATCAAGAAGAGTGTGGCCAGCAGGTCGAGGGAGGTCATCCTCCCCCTCTGCTCTGCCCTGGTGAGGCCACGTCTGGAGTACTGTGTCCCGTTCTGGGCTCCCCAGTTCAAGAAGGACAGGTTGCTGCTGGAGAGGGTCCAGCAAAGGGCTACAAAGATGATTAGGGGACTGGAGCATCTCTCTTATGATCAAAGGCCGAGAGACCCCGGTCTGTTTAGCCTGGAGAAGAGAAGACTGAGGGGGGATCTTATCAATAGTTATAAACACCTAAAGGGAGAGTACCAGGGGGATGGGAACAGTCTTTTTTCAGTGGTGCCCAGTGATAGAACAAGAGGTAACAAGCACAAGCTTGAACACAGGAAGTTCCATCTAAACATGAGGAGGGACTTCTTTACTTTGAGGGTGGTGGAGCACTGGAATAGGCTGCCCAGAGAGGTTGTGGAGTCTCCCACACTGGAGACATTCAAAAGCTGCCTGGACGTTGTCCAGTGCAACCTGCTGTAGGTGACCCCGCTTTAGCAGGGGCATTGGACTTGATGATCTCCAGAGGTCCCTTTCCAACCCTGACCATTCTGTGATTCTGTGTGAAGGCGTTTACCTTTCCTTCTTATAGCCCCGACCTCTTTGGGCACCCTCCTCTGCCTGCCCACTCGCCCACCCACTCGTGAATGGCGGCTGCCTCCCACCCGTGGTCCCTCTGTCCCTGCGGACCGCCGGGCACAGCCCGGGGCTGCGCTGCGGGTCCCAGCCCCGAGGGCTGTTTGCTGCTGCCACCTTAAGGCTTTCTGAACTCGGACTCCAACAAAACCCACGCACAAGTTAAGCTGGGGCACAGAGGGTGAGGAGCTGGGGACTGCCCAAAGGCCACGCGCAGTGGTTTGAGGACGGCATAAAGCAGTTACCCCACTCTCGCGGAGCCCTGCGGCTGCGCCACTGGCTCTCGTGGGAAAATACAGAGGGGTTTCAGCCAAGGTCTTTGTGTGTCCCTCTTGATTTTGCAGGCTGATGAGAAACCACCCTTTGTAACCTGCAGGGCAGAGTTGGAGCAGTTGAGGCAGAAGATTAAAATTTCTCTCTCAGAGGAGGTTTTTTACGGCACCTGTTTCTGGCAGGGCGGGAGCAGAGGCGGGTGGCAGCACTGCTGCCAGTCTGCTGCGCCCCGGAGCTCAGGGCTTGGCGCTCGTTTTCATCAGCTCTCAGCAACAAATAAGAGGTGCAAATGGGTTTGCACATTGCGTTCGCACTCTGAACACTTCTTGGTGGCAAATGTTGCTGTTTGTTGGCTTCTCGTGTCATCTGTAGCCTTTCCACCCCCTTTGTGCTCCTGGATGAAAACTCCTGCGCTGTGTGACTCTGAGATTGGGCACTGCTGGCCTGAAGGTCTGAAGCTGCTTCCCTGGAGCAACCAGACGGGAGAAGGCAGCGTGGACCACAGTGGCTCTCACACCTAGAGACCGCAGAAGACAGCTTGGCTGGGTTTGGCAGCTTTTTCCCCTACTGCTGTTCCCTCCGGGCAGCACGAGCAGCGAGGTATCCTTTTTTCTACAGGTGGACTCGGGTGGTGGGACCTATCAGCCACAAAGCTGTTATCACAGGAGGTGCCCTTCACTATCAGATTTATAAGACACAGGTAACATTAGAAACAGTTATTGAATTTTTAATCCTGAGTACAAAGGTTATCCCAGATATATTAGGCTTTAGTTCAAAACACAGTGAAGACAAATCAAAAGGACTTTGGAATAGGCAACAAAGAGTATAAAGTGATAAAGGATTTGTCTTAGGCCTTTCCCTCTTTCTGGATATGAACCAATATGTCTTATCCCGAAGCAACACAGACCAGAAGGGAGCTGCAGAAAGGCGTTAATCCACATACATAGTGCCTGTATTCAGTACATAGGAGGACTGAGGTTTGTCATCTTCGTACATGGCATGGCTTTCAAAATTTCCAAGTTTTCAGGTTTTTAAGCAACCCAACATTTCTTTAAATTGTCATTAACATTCATTTTTCCCGGCTAGCTCCGTAGAAGCCTGCACGTTGCCGGTGCTCAGCAATGCCTTGCTCTGAGCTGTGAGCGTGTGGCCACACAGCTGTCCCCATGGGACTGGCAGGTTTAGGACACTGCTGTTTCTCTGCAGGTGAGGAGATGTCGAGGAGCTCAGTGTTTCACTGT
Source organism: Ibidorhyncha struthersii (assembly GCA_013398815.1). Taxonomy (NCBI): domain Eukaryota; kingdom Metazoa; phylum Chordata; class Aves; order Charadriiformes; family Charadriidae; genus Ibidorhyncha; species Ibidorhyncha struthersii. The sequence continues at coordinate 1,319,029 of VZSZ01003906.1, forward strand.
CGGGAGGAGGGGAGCAGGGTCAGACCACTGGAGGCCCGGATGCCTCCCATGTCGTTTCTCTCCCACTCATGACCCGCAGCGTGGCAGCCTCATGTCTTTAGCATCCATTCAGTCTTTTGGCCAACCAAAAGACATGGAGAAAATACTTTCCTTTTCAGTTTTTCTTGCAGCCACCACCTCTGGTCCTTCCTCCTTTACTACTTATGGATATCTGCTGGGTAAAAGAGTGCGGGTATTTCTGTTGATGCAATTTTTGTTAACACAGAACTGGTTATGTAGCTGTAGAAAATGTAAAAATGAACACAAGAAAATAAGCTTGTTATGTACAGTTGCTATGAGAATGTAGCAAATACTATTGGTGAAAGCAACCTACAGACCATTTGGGGTGGAGTACCAAAGGTAACCAAGTGGCTGAATGCTCTGTAGTAAGATCTCGCCTGCATTTTCATCATTTCTAATTTCTATTTCACTCCATATGGTCCCACTGTTATTAATCCAACTGTAAGCATGACTGAGCCAAAGTTTCGAACAGTTATTCGTGGGTTTCCTGTTCTTAAAAATAATAAAATATACATTCTGATTTCCAACACACATTCAGGCTTGTGTAGCATAAACTATCATTAGGAGCATCACACAAATCAAACATAAACAACCTGTTTCTCTGTCATAGTAACACATAACAATCTTCTGTTTTCAACACACTGATAAAAACTTCTAAACGCTGACTTGTGTTCAAGCCATTGTTTATACTGACAAAAAAAGTGCAGATAAAACCATGAAAACTTGCTAACGAGAGCTTGACACTGCGTTATTCATGAAAACAGCAAAATAATAAACTCAAACAACAAGCATGCTATGCACTCAAAAATGATTAACAGAGGTTTTACATCATCGAAATTGTATGTTTGTGTATTTTAATTTTAAGTGGATTAAGAATCATTTGGGCAAAAAGTGCTGGGACAAACGCACATTTTATTCTTGCTGTTAAAGTTATTTATAATTTCCCAAGTATGTTTTTCAGCTCCTCATCTGCTGCTGCCTTAACGGACTGCTGAACAAAGGGCAAAATTCAGGAGATCACGAATTGCGTGACAGAACTATCATCAATCTGTACCCGGTGAGCAGCAGTCACATTTTCTTCTGCGGTTCAGCCTGGCCTGCCAGTACACGTGCCTTTGCTGGTGACAGTCTGCTCTCCAGAGGACGCTGTCTTGTCTGTTACTTCCCTTCCCTCCTTGGACTTTCTCTACCAGTCACTGTTTTTTGCCTTTCCTATTGTTAATTCCTGCCCCTTGAGGCTCCTCAGGTGCCTGGGAGCAAGACGGGAGTGTGGAGATTGTTGGGAGTTGTGCAGGTTTGTTAGTGAGCAAAGCCAGAGGTGTCATTTGGTTTTCGCAGATTGCCAGGAGAAGCCACGTGGATTTTAGTGGTTGGAGGAGGATCTGTCGGCAGCCCGCCGGCAGCCCGCTGCAGGGATGGAAGCTTCTCCGGCCGAGACCCGCCATGGGGTGCCAGCTGGGCTCATGTCGCTTTCCCTGTGGCAGTGGGAACCACGTCCCCAGCACTGTCCCTGCCATGTGACTCACATGTGCCCATGATGTGCCCAACCTGCAGGTACGTCCCACCACCTGCGAGACACATGCACAGCATGTAATGTTAAAAAATAGCTATAGCAAACATCCAAATTCATGCAAATGAACTGAGGCTGCGTTCACCGACCTTTAAATGGGGAAAATTGCAGTATTGCTTCTGCCTGCAAGTTCTTTGCCAGTGCCACGGAGGACGGTCTGCACCCCGTGCATTGGCAGCCTGAGCCCAGGCTGGCAGAAGTGACTGGGCTCACTTCACTCAGGCATTTACTTGTGTTTGATGTCCTGCCTTTAATTCTCCTCCAGCTTAGTCTTAGTTTAAGTCCTGGAGAGCAGGTATCTGCTATCGTCCATCTGTCAAGACCAGCACAGCAGGGCCCCAAATGAGGTACGGCTCTACTATTTCTGTAGGACCCGCTGTATCTGCAAGACAAACACCCAAAAAGAAGGCGTTTGAGAGGCTAACGTCTGCACGCCTTGTCACACGGTGACAGGTCAGCTCACGCAAGCTTCTCTATACAAAACAGCTAGGCAAGCGTGGCGGCACGAGAGGAGAAAAGGGATCCTGAGCTGAGCAACCGCAGGTGCTCACAATGCTGAAACTGGCTGTGTAAGTTAAACGAGGCCGCAGCACACAGGACACACCAAAAAGAACCGCTGTGGCATCATTTTGAACACATGTGTAAACAAAGTAGATAATGCACCGCTTTACCAGAACAAGAAAATTTTTACTCTCACTGTTGGAGCAATCACAGCCACCAAGCCAGGAGAAAGGTGATGTGAACAGAGTCACTTCTACCTTTATTGAATCTAAGGAAATTGTAACAGCAAGGATGTTTTAGAAGTAATGCCTCTCTTCATCTCTTCTTTCTGAGATGTGCTGTGCGCACGCAGCTGTGAACGCTTTCCTGGGAAGCCAGGGCTGTTCATGAGCCATCAGAAACAGGCTAATGAGCTTGGAGTGAAAAGAGAAAGAATTATTACTGAAACCTGAAAGCTGAGTTACCTACTAGGAGACAGCATCCCCCAAGGTTATTCTGTCTGCTCCTGAGTGCCGTCAGCACAGGAGAAAAATGCAATTCTCATTTTAGCCAGATTAGCTTCCTTCTTTTTTTTTTAATTCATAAATAACTGAATTGAGGACCTAACTATGAAAAAACAGCATCTCCAGCTTTCCTTCCAACACATGAAAACTTCCTGTGAAATAGTCCCTCTGCCAGAAGAAAAAAGATCAAGAGTTAGATGTTGCCTTGAACAATCGCAAGTCTTCAAATTACCTATCTTTCTTAACCTCTCCTCTGAGATCTTTGGCAACCCGCCTAGTTGCTATGTAATAATTACAGTATCAGTCCTCATTAATGTGTTTTGTACCTAGATTTGTAGTTGCTTTATCACAACTGGGTAAACAGCCCCATTAGACATGTTTTACTAGCGGTGAAACTGAGCTAGCAGCCAGCTGAGTGCTTGCCCCTAACTCGCAGGGCAAATCAGTGACAGAAACTAAACCAAGATGCTTTTGTCTCTTTGGCTTCCAAACCTGGATTTAATCACCTCATTATTTTCAAAGGTCTCTCACTGATGTCACACTTCAGGAAAGCAGGATGAGTTTCCCCATATGGATTTAAATGCATCCTTTAGCGGGGTGGGGGGGATGGGACCCAACACCGGAATTTTAGCAGTTACCTCTGTCCAGAAATCCTCTGGATGCTCCCAGTACAGCAAAGAAAAACCCCACGGTATCAGTACTAAACCAAAAATGAAAAGAAAAGTAATATATTCACAGCTCTCAAGAAGCTTCAAGAGCAAGAAACCAAAACCAGCAGCTGAGACAAATCAACAGCCTATGGTATCGGGGGCGTAAGCCATATTTTTCTGACAGTTTCACAGGAGAGTGTGAGTCAAGGCAACTGCTGCCAGTCATTTTCCGAACAAGCAGGCGTCTTCCCAGAGCTTGGCCACTTCACAGAGGTTTAACAGTATCTTCAGGAAGCATTTTAGACCAGTGCTGGTCGTGGTACTGCGACCCCTACAAAGCAGCACTTTGATTCATTATCCCTCCATCCTGGGGTTAGAAATTGTACGTGCTAAGCTCCATTTGGCTAACTCAGCCTGAGGAATTAAGGCCTGTGGGAGAATTTGAACTTGAATTTGGTAATTAGCCTAGTTAAAACCAAGCCAGTTTCTTTCGATTTCTGCTTTAACCCCAGTTAACATGACGAGGATACCAGGGTTAGCGTCTGTAACTACCATGGTCTAGTCATTTGCTGAACTGGAAAAACCCTTACGGGGCAGCAGCATTACGTATATGTGTGAGATCAGTTCGGTATCATGTCAAGTTATGTGAAGTATCAAGTCAAGATAAAGCCATTCTGCGCTTATTTCAGTTTGCCTTTAGTATCTGAGGCTTGTCTGGGGGTAACTTGTTTCAGAAAACAAACGTCATCTCAGCGGCCACTTTATTCATCTGGATGCTGACGCCTGCAGCGACTACACAGCTCCCGCTGCCAAGCTGTTCACAGCAGTCGCCAGAGCCTGACTCCTCGACGTCTTACAACACCGGCGTGAAGTTGTCTCTCTGGGGTGAAAAATGAGGCCTAAGACCCACCTCACTTTCGGTATCAAGTTCAGAGTTGTGGCTTTTTGAGAGCAAGCGACGTGTAGGGGGATGGGGGTGTGTGTGAAAGAAGCAAAGTCCGACTAAGACTCTCTTTGGGGATAGGTGAGCTGCTGTGATTGATGTAGGAAAAAGAGCAGGAAGCCACAGGAAATTTAAAGAAGAAAAGCCTGGAGAACAGATTTCTGTGCAATGTGGGAAGGCTGGCAGTAAGTCATAGTAACAGTAACTATGAAAGACTTGGCTATTTCAGTTCTGCTGACTGCTTTATTATGAACAAGCTGTTAGCACAGTCCATCTTAAGGCTGTAGAAGTACTTCCAATGTATAAAACCCCATCTGAAGGCCAAGAAAGTCACAATGAACTGGCTGAGACTAAAATTTCCCGAGTTGGGGTTGTGCCTCAGGCTAAATTTGTTTGGGAACGCTCAGCCAAAAATTTTTTAATCCCTTTCTAATGGCTGACATCGTTCTTAGAAATCCATTGTTTATCTGACCTTCTCCTAACCCGTTAGAAAAATTTCTGGCGATATTTTCCTTTCTCAGTTTAATGCTTTGAAGCATTACACGCAAAATTTGGCAGGAGGCAACTTTCTGTTAGGAAGACACATTGCACCAGCTCTCTAAAACTGTGCTCAAACTTGGCCGTGTTACAAGCACTTGAAAACCCAGTTTGCATGTGCTTGATAGAGTTCTCAGTTTTTCAGCTAAAATTCCCCAGAGATGCCTGAATGGAGCAGGTGGTGGTTATTGCCGGCTGCCGGAGGCTGGCAAGGGTGAACGACAAGTGCGAAGCTGGTCTCCACGCTCCCCTTGCCCCCTTCCAGCACTGAAATGGTCGGAAGGAGAGGCCGCCCGAGTGAAGGCAAAACAGAGAAGAGAGAGATGGTGGGCTGAAAAAAGGAGGTGGAGGAAGGGCCAGAAAAGTCTGGGACTGGGTGGGAGACCATGTTTTCTGGGCTCAGAAGAGGCCATGGAAGAGGAAAGGTTTCTGGGGTCTCCATCAGACCCAGTTCTGCTGTAGCCTGGGCGACGGACAGCCAGGGAACAAGAGCAGCAGGCTTCACACTGAGCATTCCTGCTATTGCAAGAGGCTTTGCTCCTCCAGAATGAAACATTGCTGAGGTTTGGATCCATCTGACAGGGTTAGGGGGAAAGTAGACAGCCTGCTGCTATCTGAATGAAAAACTTCTGAAAGCTTGAGGAAATAGTCATATTATGTGACCAGTGCTTCCTGGCTGGCTCCAGTATTGAAGCAAAGGGGGAGAGAAGGAAGTGTTCCTTTGGACATTGAAAGATTTTCACCACACCTCTGTGAAGGAATGAGTATGTGATGCTTGCTGGTGATTACTGAAACAGCACTTTTCATAAAAAGGCACTAATCTGTGACCTTCATGTTCAGAGTGCCAAACTTGTGATCCTGCAGGAAGATCTGCAGAAGCCACTCGCAACCTCAGCCAGGAGCCAGGTACGGGTCTTGGACAATTGTGCGTGGCAGTCAGGAGCCGTCAACCCCAGCTTCTAGGCTTTTCCTATTAGGTACCAACACTTAAAAGGTCTTTTGGACTTCCCATTCTCTCCTTTGGTGGCACCTCAGAGGGATGCTGTGGGTACAAAAGACTGCCTGCTCCAAACCCAAGCAGTCACTGATGGCCATGGTGGAAAAGCCCAACAAAACCAACTCTGCCTCCTGGGAAGGGCGTGAACAGCAGGTGGCAAAATAGGCTTTGAAGCCAAATACTGTAATTAAAACAAGATTAGTAAATGATCATCATTTAGCCTGTGCACTGAATAAAGGGAGGGTCCTTCAGAAAGGAAAAATAGCACGAGACCGTAATTAAAGATGATCTTATGGAATATATGGACAAAAAGGGTCAATTAAAATTGTGCAGGCAACTCTTGCATTACCTTACTTCTGGATGCTTCACTTTGCAATATTAATAAGCTTTTTCTTAAAGCTGCCTGTTTGTATTGCACGTTCTCCAGTCAAAGAATGGTGATGTCTGCATGCAGCTTCTGTAACTTCACTTAGCTCGTCTCTTAATGGACTGTTCACAGTCAAAGCCATACACCAGCACAGCGGGGCTGCAGCTAGCTAAAATTAATATGTATGAATTCGGAAGGTTTTTTCCCTGACTTGAAAATTGCTCAGAATATTACTTTATTGAAAAGAAATGTAAATGAACATCTTTCATTTTTCAGAGGATAATTACCCTTTTCTCATTCTCTCTCCCAGAAAGAGATTTGTTGTCTATTGTTTCTTTGCTTGCTTTGAAAACTGTTCTTTTGAAATTACCTAAGCTACAGCACTTGCTCCACTCCTTTGCAGGAATGGCAGTCCATTCTACTAGCCAAAAGTGGAGGAGCTGTCTAGTTTGCAGCCTGAAGGGGGTAGAGGAAAAGATCGTTCACCCAGAGACCTTCTGGAAAGGTGTAAAACTGGGGGTGGGTGGAGTATTTTTTTTCTTGAGTTGGTGACTTTCTCAGGTTGCAGTTTTGTCACCTTATGTCAAGGCCGAGCCCCAGGAAGAAGAGCAGCTGGAGAGTTACTCTTCTGATGGCCTTTCAGGGTGACGTTCATTAAAAGTAAATCCACTTCTCAAATTCCAATCAACCATCCTTCTGACAGCCCGAGGTGAGTGACGGGAGTCCGACAAATCTCTAGCCAAGATAAGCAAAAAGGAAAGAACCCAGGTGGATATATTTCAGCTGAAGTTCGTAAAGCTGGAGCTCAAAATAAATTGAAAACGGCAGGGTAACATCCTTTTACCAGTGGGGTGACTAGAAAATATCTGCTGTCATTCTTGGGCCCACATTTCCCACCTTTTTACTTGTCATCTGAGTGCATGGGTCATGAAAATTTGCGTGAGAGGAACCGCTTGATCACCTTTTAGCATCCGCCCATCTCCTGCTAAGCCAGTCCACTGAGTACAGGACTGTCACAGCTCAGTCTCCTAAGACCTTGCAGTAGAGCTGTTTGAAACGTGGTGGGTACTTAGAAGCCAACAAACTCCTAAACCACTCTGCAAACATACTTCAGCTCTCGTTGGCTCTCCCAGGCTGTACTGGCTAAGAGTGCTCTCTCTCCTATCATCCAGGTTGTTAATAAATAATGCTAAACTTTATTAGCCCCATAGGGATATATAAGTGATGTCACTAGCGACCAGCTGGACTCTGTTCCACTGATCCCAACTCTTTGAGCCCCATGGCCTGAACAATCTTCCACCCACTTTATCTCTGCCTTGCCAGTCTGTATCTCATTGATTTGGCTACAAGGATACTGTGGGAGATGTTATCTAAGGCTTTACCAAAGTCAAGGTAATAAGTGACATGCACTGGTCTTATGCTTTGAGGAAGCTGCCCTTGAAGAACAACCAGCTCTCCTGGGCACCTTTGCTCTCCAGGACAGCTCCCTTTGGGATCCTGCCAAGCAGATCCCTGAACGAGGTAAAATCTGCACTCCTGGGGGCAAGGGCAGTAATGCTATTTATCCTGCTGATTTCTTGGAGGATTTAATATTCCATGGTCTCATGGCTGCTGCAGGCAAACTTACCCTTGACCATCATATCCTGGACCAATTCCTCCTTTTTTGTGAATAGCAAACCCAGCAGAGCATTTCCCCTAGTTGTCTCATCAATTACATCAACAAATTGTCTTCAGCACACTCCAGAAACCACCTGGATTGTGCCCAATCATACAGCCCTTCCAGTTAAAGTACACCCGTGAATCCTAAGGCCTGTAATTGTGTGAGGTGGTTCCATTGACTTGCTCTCCTTGATCAGCTAGTCTGCAGCGAGCTCCTACCATATTGCTTTGCTGCCTTCTTCTTGCCCAGAAGCACTCAACTGGCTCATCACCTGTCCCATGGCAAAGCTCTGGGCACTCCTCTGCTTAAAGCACCACCACTCCTCACCCTTTCCAGTCTGTCCTTCCTGAAAAGCCCGTGTCCATCTGTGGCAGCTCTCCAGTCACGTGAACTATCCCATTGCACCTCTGTAGTCCAAAAGAAATTATCATTCTGCAGTTGTGTGGGAGCTAGTAATCCCCCCCCCCCCCAAGTTGTTTCCCATGCTGCATATATTTGTTTACAGATACTTGAGATGAACCCTGAGTCATGATGCTTTCATAAGGGACATGCAGAATCATAGAATCTTTTTGGTTGGAAGAGACCTTTAAGATCATTGAGTCGAACTGTTAACCTAGCACTGCCAAAACCACCGCTAAACCGTGTCCCTCAGCACCAAACCTACACGTGTTTTAAATACCTCCAGGGATGGTGACTCAACCACCTCCCAGGGCAGCCCGTTCCAATGCTGTAGAGACTCCAGCAAGGGGACCTCTGCACACAGACAATGAGCACTTAGGTGCCTTTTTGGGCAAGGGGCATTTTGAGGCCCTGGCTGCACACCGGCGCTGACTTGCACGGTCTTTGCAGGTGCATCACTTTTCAGCCTGAGCTCTCCATCACTGTTGCAGCAATTGCTCCATTAGGAGCTTTTCTCTGATCACACCGAGATCACAGATCAAACTGCGATGGGTTTACTGCTTCTTTTTAGCTAGAACTAACTGTCATAAGAGCAAGCTTTATTGATCTCTGATGGCAGTGATGCCAGGAGCACATAGCTGTGCTGTTTTAGGAAATACTTTGACTACCTCCATAATTGTCTTTGCATTACTGCTGCCCCAAAGGCTGGAAATTCGAGGCTCCTTGCAATACATGCGCTTTCTCCCTTGTAGCTGAGCTGTATTCCACAAAAATCAAGGTCATCATGCTGACTGACATTTGGAGTTGGATAAAGATTGTTTTTCCTAGAGACATAAACGATTTTTAAAGTCTCCGGTCACCATTTTAGGCTAATTTCTGTGACAAGTGCTTTCTCTAAGGGAAAGCTTCACCTAACCTGAGTTTTCTCAAGCTCCAATGGAACAAATACTCAGTCTTGCAAACAGAAACTTGGACAGTTTTTGTTTAGGAGCTGCTTCTCCCATGATTTGTCTGTACAAGCAAGAAGGCGACACAGATTTAAACAAACTCTTTCAAAATCACCCCGCGAGAATGCAGCAAGACTGCTGCATTGCTTGTTGTGAACCGCGATCCCACCTCGGCTGTAGGAGAGGACACCCAAACATCTGGACCTCATCCAGCCCTGCCCCACGAAGGACACCACTGCCAGAGCTGCCACCAGCGGCAGGGACAAAGTGGCCTCTGAGCTCTGGTTTTGGAGGGGGAGGAGGGATGACCCTCATCACCACTCCCTCAAAGCTGAGCTGAGCAGTGGAGGAGCTTTGGGACTGAGCCATGTCCCACATTCAGAAGCCAGCAACTGCAGAGAGCAGGGAGACAGAAAAAGAGAGTGTGGGAAAGAGGAGAAAACAAGGACAAGAGGGCAACTACCTGGGGAAGGAAGGAAGGAGGGGAGGGGAGGGGAGGAGAGGAGAAGGAGAGGAGAGGAGAAGAGAGGCAGAAAAAGGCTTCGGTCAAAAGAGGAAGACCAAGGAGTAAACAGGCTATGAAATGTCATTGCTCCTGTGGCTGGGGACCCAGCTGTCATCCTGCTGGAGCAACATCTCTACACTGGGAGTTTTTCTTACAGTCTTTGCTTTACTTCTTGACTTCATGAAGTGCAGGAAGAAGTGGAGCCATTACCCGCCAGGCCCAGTGTCGCTGCCATTCATTGGGACCATGCTGTATATTGATTTCCGAAATCCCCAACTCTCCTTCAACCAGGTGAGTGCTTGCTCCCGTGATGAAGCACCCCTCACAATGACCACGGGCCCAAGAGGGGTGGGGACGCCCTGGCATGATCCACCCTTGCACAAAGACAAAGGGAAATGCCCTCTCCAAAGTCAAGGACGAAGCAAGTCACTGCCTGAGGACACTGTCTTGGTCCATAAAGATAAATAGATAATCACACCAACACTCACTAGCTTCCACCTCCCGATCTCAGTGGGAGATCCTGTTGTGCCCTCAGTGATGGATGATGCTTGCTCTGCTGTAGAGCTGGCCACCAACTTAACATGTGGGCAGGTGTGGGGCAAAGGAACAAGGAGATGTACAAACAAGGGAGGAAAAGCAAATATCTGTGGGCTGGGGATGTGGCTGCAGGAATGGTAGACTTCCCTGTGAATCACTTAAGCACACCTACAGGCATGTGACAGTTTCAGTGAAAGAGCTCAGCTGGTGGGATTTGGCCCAGCAGCAATGCCCAAAATCTCCGTAGCATTCCTATTCAACATCAGGGCTTAGCTTTTCTCAAAGGAAAAGCACAGCACAGCTTGCAGCAGATAAACCACTCGGGCTTTGTGCTTCAGTTTGCAAACTCTAGAGGCCTTTTCTCTAGGACAGCACTGTTCAGCTGTCTGTCCAAAATTTGCCAAATGGAGAAACTAAATATAGCATTTGTATTATTTGCTTGCATATAGTCTAAAAGGTTACCATTTTTAAATCACATAACATCAGGGTCATGCTAGCCACAATCTTGACCAGTAATCGCTCTTAATGATGTATTTCTAGTGCCAATGAAGTGCTAATTTCCTTTCCAACCCTACTTCAAGTACAGTCATAAATACTTCAATTCCTTGCAGGGCTACAGTGCAGAAATTATGACACTTAGCTTTTAAAAAAAGAAAAAAGAACTCAAGAAAGACAGGAAAAGAACCGAAGCACAGTCTGTGGGGCATTGCTGCTATTGCATTGTCTTCCAATAACATGCGCTCCCAAGCGCTTTGCTCAGTGTTACTGACTAGCAGGGGAGCTTCAACCTGCCTTCCTGGCAGGTTGGCATGGAGTCCATGTCCAGTCAAAGGGCTTGTCTACCTGGAGGAGACTTAGCTCCATGGGAAGCTCCCATGGTGAGTGTATGGCTGACAGGCTTACCCATGCAGCCATCCTGCTGCCAGAACTATGTCTCTTATAGATCACAACAGATGTAGGGTGTGTGCCAGTTGCCAGCCTTACTAGATGTGTATGCTCCTTTTAGGGAGAAAGTTGACCTGAAGCTCCAGTGTGGAATTGCCTCTTCCAATCGTGTTTCCAGGAACCGGTCTCTGGGTAGATCTTTAGGAACAAATGCATATTTAAAAAAAACCCAAACCACATATCACCTTATCATCCATCTTTAATTCTAGCAGAAATAGACTAACTCAAGACTGCCTAGTCTTTCAGATCAAGATAAAAACAAGTATTAGAAAATAATTCATTTTTGAGCATGCAGCCTTTGAAAATCCCCAAAAAGGTCCTTGACCTTGTGTTGTCAGACAAAATCCAAAATACCTGCACAATGGTCATGGCAACAGTTTGGCCAGTACAGGCATATTCTAAACCTTTTCACTCCCAGAGCATTGAACCCTGCTTCAGCTGCTGCTTGGCACCGCTCTGAGCTGTTGCATCGCAAAGGCAAAGGCCAAAGATCAGCTGAGGGTCTCCTAATAAAAGCACCTCAAAACCCACTAAATAGTAAAGGCCCTAAGGAAGGATATGGTGATACTTTTGATGTTACCTTCAGCTCATTTTAGGGATGTACTTTTTGACCTTGGCAGCTTCACAAGAAGTTTGGAAACGTCTTCCATCTCCAGAACTGTTGGACCAACCTGGTAGTACTGAACGGGTATAAAACGGTGAAGGAGGCCCTGGTCCACAAATCAGAGGACTTTGCTGACCGACCGTACCTTCCAGTACATGAACATCTGGGCTACGGAAACAAATCTGAAGTCAAGTCCCTTGCAAATGGACATTCCCCACTGGCACTAGCACAAGGAGGACTGGGTAGATGGAAGATTTTCTCAGTATGGTGCCACCTTCTCGTGTCCCTCTGGTCAAGCTCCTTGTATGTCTGCCACCCTTTAGTTGTGACAAAATCAGATTTGATGAAAAGGGGGCTCCCCTTAGTGGCTGCAGTACAGCTCCAGGTGTTAGCACACACCTCTTCAGCAGTGTTAGGACACTATCAGTGGTACAACTTTCCTGCCAGCGTTGGAGCTGGTAGCTCCCGACACCCAGTGATTAGTGCTTATTGCTGACACGCTATGTGTATGTCATTGTCATCACAAAAAAAAAAGGTAACTTTCTTTCAAGACAGAGTATTATCCAGCACCCAGCCCACATCTCTCATCCTCAGCTCCTGTGCGGTGGCACAAGCTGCCACCCAGTTCACACAAGCCAAGGGAGCAATGCTGAATGGTTTTGGGGAGTGATTCCTTTATCCTTAGCAGCACTTGTTGCTCTCATTGAATCCCCCCCTCCACCTTTGCTAGCCATGCACATGCATTAGAAGGTGCAGCAATCCGTGTTTTGAATTGTTGTATGAAGCTTTCCCAGATCAGCCTCTTTCATCTATTTGCACAGACCTGTACCTTCAGACTCACATTTGCTATTCTCTAGTGAACTTTGCTTGATGGGTCAGAGCTCCTGACATTTCTTGCTCATCCGTAACTCCAGGGGTTGTTACAGCAAGATATGGGCACGTCTGGAAGGAGCTAAGAAAATTCACGCTCTCTACGTTGAGGAACTTCGGGATGGGAAAAAAATCCTTGGAGGAGCGAGTGACAGAGGAAGCTGGATTTCTGTGCTCTGCAATCAGTTCTGAAGAAGGTTTGTCACATCCGGATGGATGGGGAAGTCATACAAAAAGGCAATACAGTGATGCAGAGAGAGATGTAATACTACATCCGCTCTCGTTTGCATGCAGTGCTCCCTTCCTAAGCAAAGGCAGTGTTTCTAGTCTATATGCATTATTGACCCTGCTCTACCTTGAAGCCACTTCTACTTTACACAGTGAGGCTACGGTAACACTAATCCATTTGAAACAGGAAACGAATAGGAAATAAATAGAAATACAGAGGTAAAATATAATTATTCCCAGAGCTGGGTAACTATTACCTTTATGAAGTTTAGTGGAACATATTGATGTTATCACATGCAATAAAAGTGAAGCTGAGAGTTTTCACAGTCTGTCAGTGTTGCCTGTCGTGTAGATGCAAAGCAAAGTGTTATCTGTCAAGTCACAGGACAACCCTGCAGCTCAGCTTTTCTTGGGAGTTTTCTTCTTTAACAAGGTTCAACCAAATAGTAGTAGGAGATAAGATCTCCACTTCCTAGTACTATGCATTTGTAATTTGAGTGGTTTGGGGGCTTTTTCTCTTGAAGGCATCAAGGAGGCATTTGTGTATTCTTGTTGCTGACAGCTGAGATCCGACAGCTTGGTGTTGCTTAGCTTCATTGCTTGGTCTCCATTTCCATTTTTAGGTCATCCTTTCGATTTACGTTTTCTTGTAAATAATGCAGTCTGCAACGTGATCTGCACCACCACCTACAGAGAGCGTTTCGACTACGGTGATGAGACATTCAAGAAGCTGTTACATTTGTTTGAAAACGTCCTGAATGAAGAAGCTGGATTCCTGCCTCAGGTAAACCAAGAGTGTAATACGCTCTGTTGCTTGAGAGCATTGTGTTTTCATTATTTTTCTTTTTGCATCACAGAATATCTTCTCTCTCTCTCTCTGGTTCTGGCATCCCAGCTTGTTAACGTGGTGCCCATTTTGTTGCGCATCCCCGGCGTGCCACGGAAAGTCTTTCGAGGGCATAAGGTGTTCATGGACTTCATAGACGTGCTCATAGATAAGCACATGCAGACCTGGAACCCTGCTTACGTCCGAGATTTCACTGATGCGTTTTTAAAGGAAATGGAGAAGGTAGGGTTACACCAGCAGAACCTCAGGGTCCAGGGGAAATTCCTTTGCTTGTTTAAGCTTGTTGATAAAAGCTGACTTTCCTCAAAAAGCTGTATAAAACCTCTTACTAATTTCCTACTTTTTCATTCCACATTGTATCTTGAAATGTGTTAACTTCTTCATGCTGTAACCTCCTTTATTGTCTTAAGAGACCATATTATCTGCTGATGTTCTTGTTCCCATTTTCTACCTTCACATTCCCCTCAGTGTCTAGCAAATCCCTTCTTTCCAGCCTAGACCATTTTGAAGGAATTTAAAAGGCAATGATTGAGAATTCACTAGTATGGCTAAGTTTGTGCCAGGGGACAAGTCAACATGTAAGATTCTGTGTATGTCAGTGCCTTTAATGACTGATGTCTCAAAACCAGTGACAAAACTGCCACAACAGAGTGGCTTTTTGGTATCACTGCCCAGTCCATAGCCTGTCTTTAAACCAAGTTAGGACTTGGAAAGACGGCATCTCCTTTGAGATGTGTGTCTTTGAATTGTTTGCTAAGTACTTGTTCCCTACAGATCAGATGAAGGCCTAAATCTGAACCTCACCGAAATTAAAAGGAGTCTTTCCTGTGATTTAGTCAGGCATGAAGTCAGTAAAAATCAAAGGTACTTGCATCAGCCCATCCAGCCACCATATGTTTCCGCACATGGATTCACTAAATTTCAAGTGCCAGATGAGCAATTGCAGCAAATTCTGCCTGCGAATTCCTTCTGCCATCTGCGTCCTCACCCAGGCTGGACTGCTGCTCTGCATAGTAAACCTTGCCGTGCTGCAGGCGTCAGGCGCCTCCAGCCCATGCGTTCGCCCCCCGGGGCTTGCATGGGCAGAGCAACGTGACCTACGTTACTCTGCACTGAGCGGTATCATTTGGGGATGGATGTGAGCCTGACCATGTTGCCATCTCTCTTCTGTTCACTAAGGTCCCCTGATAAGCCAGTCTGATAAATCCTTCTACTGGGTTAACTTTGGTCAGGTCAGCCCTGTAGCTCCCTTGGTAGAGATCTTTTATTGGAACAACAGTGGAGTCTTAAATGCTTTATTAATTGCTATCCATATTACAACAGCATCAAAATATACAGAATAATTTAACAGAAGCTAGTCCCTAGGAAAGGAAAGTATAAAGAGGATTAGAAAAGACAAGCAGATGAACTCATGCAGAGAGTTTGTCATATCTCATATGCTAACAAATTTGAGCTCAATTAGCATTTGGATGAGAGACCAGTTTTGCTGATATTGGTGTTGCAGACTTAATAGGCAGCAATGATACCCTGATCTTTTTTTTTTTTTATTGTAAGAAAATAGCAGGGCAGAAGCAGGGAGAATCTGTAATGCATAGCTATAGACAACCCCCTCAAAATACTGTTAATTTTGCAGTTGCCACATCAATGCAGCCTCCTCTCTGCTGTGTGGGTTTTATGATCAAACCTGAATAACTGTGTTCCACCTCCTCTGGGGGGGGATGTTACGGGAAGTGGCAGGGGCCCGCTGTCTGTTTGAGTTGAGAGCACAAGACATTCACTTCTATCCTGAAGGCAGGTGTAGCGTTCATCTTTCAGGACACCGGAGGTGACTGATGACCTTCAAATACAGGAGGTAACAGGATTACCAAAGTACATCGTACACAGACCGTTGCCTGTGTTGTGCTCTACTCTCCCAATGAACTTCTTGGTCAGCAAAAACAGATCTAGTGCTTGTCAGTACTTCTCTGGAAAAATGGTATTCTCGCCCAGCAAGTACCCCAGCTCCAATCACCCACTTGTTTGCTCTCCACAGGGTAAGGCAGCTGAAGAGAGCGGCTTCAACTATAACAACCTTCGTCTGGTGACTGCAGACTTGTTTATAGCTGGTTCTGAGACCACCTCCACCACTCTCTGATGGGCAATTCTGTACATGGTTCTCCACCCAGAAATACAGAGTAAGTCGGAAGACAGGCAGAGGTTTGGCGTCTTCCCTCCAACCCCCATTTTTCTGCGAGGAGACTTCTCTTCACGGTTTGGGGATTTTGCAATGAGGAACAGCTTTGGTGACTGTTGGTCTAGCAGAAACCAGGAGAAACAATTGCCAAACATAGCTGTTCTGTCAGGGACTGGTGGCAGGGGGGAAGCCCTGACAAAAAAAATGGAGTCAGAAGGGAAAGTTTGCTCTCGCCCTCATTTTGAAGGCTACCTGGGGACTTCCAGTGGCCAGAGTACCCTCTTTCCAGTATTTGGAATAGAAGTTAATCTCTTTTAATTCTCTAATGCCCAGGTATGCTTTCAGTTGCATGGAGGAGGGGTAAGGTAGCATGTCGAGTGACAAGACCTTTATTAAAGACACTATGCACAAAGAATAGTTACACATATGGCTCTGAGCAAATGAAAACAAATGCATTCCCCTCTAGTTTCTCTTCCTTTCTCTAACTGCTTGTCCTGCTCTCACCCAGTGTCTACTACCTCATGCTGCCAGACTTCCTACAGCTCGTACCAGCCCCTTCTGTTTAATTCTGGCACTCTTAATTCCTTAGATGCGCTGCTTTCAGGTAAGGTCCAAGCAGAGATTGATAAGGTGATTGGCAGAGAGAGATCACCCACCATGAAGGACCAAGTGAGCATGCCCTATACCAATGCTGTGATCCATGAAGTGCAACGCTATGGGGATGTCGTTCCTATTGGACTACCTCACATGACGTACTGGGACACCGAGTTGCAAGGCTTCTTCATTCCCAAGGTGACCGTCGCCAGATGGGCAATGCAGCATCCTCTCCCTGTGTAGACGCCAGGTCTGGGGTGTAGGTGACCCCCCCCCACAGTCACCGGCGAGCACTGAAGTAGGACGCTTTGAAATGCTAAATCCGGGCAGATGGTTACATTTGTGCTCCACGTTTGCACTGGTTATGTGGGAACCCAGCTGCAGTGGCAGCTCAGTGCAAAGGTTTGCTTTCCTCTCGCTGAGCTGTGACATCCACTGCCTGTGTTAGAAGGAGAAAGTAACAGAGCCCAATGGGCTCTCTGGAGGCACACAACACCAGCTTACTGGCTTTCCTAAGATGGTAGTAGTTAAAACTCAAATCTCTGAAGCTATTCAAATGCCACCAGCATTCAGTCCACTGCCTTTGTGAGAGGCAGCAAGAGCACTCTGCCCTGGCAGCACTCATAGCAATGCAAGCCCTAGGATTTTTTCTTTTTAGCCTTGAGATATCTCCTCTAGTTTAGAACATTGACATGTGAAACAGGAAAGCTTTGCAATTTCGCATGGCCCCTGTGAAAGTTGGGCTTTAGAGTCTGTCAGTCAGCTTTTTCTCTCCAGCTACAAAACAAGTCCAGGAGGATCTGAGAAGCAGAGTCTGTTTCCACTGTGTAACTGTGAAATTGGCATTTGCATGCAATGGCCTTTGTAAGGATATAATTTCCAAAAGTTTGGATGCTTCAGAGCATAGGGCAGGCACCATACATTACTGGAAAAGTGCCCTGCTTTGCCTTTGTTTTAAATAAGATACAGAAGAGGAGATCGGTGCCTTATTCTGAAGCACTGAACAATAGTTGCTATTAGATGGGAGACATGGCCGAAAGAGGGACCAGCACTGATCCTTTGTGCCAAGGTAATGCTGTCGTTCTCACATAAGAATTTTCCTCCTGTGGATGAATGCAGGGGACGACAATCATCACCAACTTGTCTTCCGTGCTGAAGGATGAGGCAGTCTGGGAGAAGCCAAACGAGTTTTACCCTGAACACTTCCTGGATGCGAATGGGCAGTTTGTGAAACCAGACGCTTTCCTGCCTTTCTCAGCAGGTAAATCTGACTGGAGGATCCAGCTGCACAGAGGATCCAGAGGCACAGCAGGAGGGGTGATCTGCTCCTCCCGCAGTGATTCCAGCGTGGTTTAACGTCCTCTTTCACAGACACTTTCTATTCCCTCTCTTGCAGGTCGCCGTGTCTGCCTGGGGGAACAGCTGGCCAGGATGGAGCTCTTTATTTTCTTTACCACTCTCCTGCAGAAATTCACCTTCGTGTTCCCCAAGGACCAGCCCAGGCCACGGGAGGATGGCCACTTTGCCCTCACAAGCTCCCCACACCCATATGTGGTGCAAACTGTCCCAAGATAAGTGCACACCACTCTCCTTTCACTCAGAGACCACCACCATCGCAAACTCGGTCAGAAATGTTGCAGGTCTAGGCAGGATCATGCTGGATTCCACTCAAGACTTCTCAAGTCTGCACAGATGTCCCCAGCTGTGTAAAGTAAGGATCCGGCCCAATATATAGCTTAGCTTAATTCCAGTCCTGGATCTTGAATCAGACAGCTGTAACAGGTTATGGGTGACGATCAAGTTTGCAAGTACATGTATGCCTATCCACCAGCTCTGCTGTACTGTGGGCTCCCATCAGTTGCAGCAGCAGTTCACTGAGCACACAGCTACTGAAAGAATTATTAGTCCTGAATTAGTTTACCGAAATACAAGGGTATCCTGAGTAAAAGACAACCCTGGCGTCTTGCCAATTCTAGGAACAAAAAAAACTTGGAAAAATCTGTAAGGTGCTCCTGGCCCACTCCCTTCCCTGTTAGCCCCACACTGCATACCCAGCCACGCTCTGCCTCCCCTGCGGCACTGTCCCACAGCAGCGTGTGCCTCTGCCTGGTGTCCAAGGGAGCCCAGCTATGGATCAGTTCCTGCAAAAACAATCCGTGGCCCGTCAGCTGATTTGGCATGTGCTACTGGTGGGCAGGGAGATAGCTTCAGGTCTGTCAACAAGGTGGACATTTAAATGCAGTTTCGGAACAGTGCTCCTGAAAATTCTTACCATCCAATAAATACAGGTCTCCTTCACTCCTTCCCATTTATTGCAGACTCCTGTCTATTGCATGCATACTGCATTGCCTTCATTTATAGCCCTAAAGAAAGCAAGTTTTAATCCAGAGAAATGCCTGACAACCCTTCTGTCACACTATGCCTCCCGTAGGAGTAAATACCAAGAAGGGGTACATAAATAATCTGTATGGTGTTTCACCCACAGAAGCAGGTCATTTGTGAAATACAGAAATTCCTATAGATATATTTTAAGAGGAACCCTAGATTTACCATCTCCTATTTAAATAGTTCCTGAAAACTGCTTTTTTTCAGCATTGCATAAAGTCAACTCTTGGGCAAGTTTGGAACTCACAAAGGGATGAAGTTATGCTGTTTGAAATGTTACAGCTGCAGATTCTGGAGCTGCCTTTCTCTTTCTTCCTGCAATATTCCTGGCCAATTATTTTGCAAGCTGTTAAGATACATTGATGTTCAGGTTACTAGTAACTGTCTTTTAACCACATGGCTGAAAAGACCATAGCATAAAGGAGCTTCTACACATAATCACAACTAAAGAAATCCACATTCACATCTATCTTTCTATAACTAATTACAGAAACTTTAAAAGCTATTGAATTATTCAAATACTTAATACTGTTGTTAAGATTTTTACTTCAGCAGGAACTGCATATTTATGCTTTTCATCTTCAAAATAATCCGAAAGAATAAATGTGGTCTGAAAAGTCTTCTCCNTCTTTGTGGTTCTCACAGACCTGCCTCAGAAACTCACTCGACAATTCTCTCTTTACAGCCAGCACCCCAGTTGGTTTCTTTCAAGATCTTTTCAGTGTTACTTTTCTGGTTGGTTCAGTGACACTGACCTGAACGTGCTTGAGTTTATAGTTACCAGCACACACATAAGTGTTTTTTAAAAAGAAGCTGTCAGTGAACTAAACTTTAAACACAAACAATTCCAGCTATCATGTATTTGGATACAAAGCGTGGGTATACCTGGAGCAGGGACTTCCTAGCATGCAAGAACGCATTGAAAGAAAGTCAATCAGCGCCTGCAAACATCAGCTGGTGTGGTGCTCTGGATGCAAAAGGGAACAAATAGATCATTGCAAAATACAGATCTACCACTGATAATCGGGGAGGGGAAAGCAGCTCCAAGCCGAAAATGGCCGTAAAAGCCGACCAGCGGATGTTGGGCTGGGGGCAGGCTCTGTCGCAGCACGGGTAGGAGGAGAGGAGGCTGCTTTGATGATGGGGCCCCTGCCGATAAGCGTCCTGCTGCCTGCTCTCACCCATCGCCTCGGGGCCTGCGCCTGCAGGTGACTCCGCGGCGGCAGGGACCGGCAAAGGCTCCTCAGGGGCCCGCGGTAGCTGCTGCTTCCTCCCCGGTCGCTCCGGTGAGGCCACGGCACCTCGAAGGCCACCCCTCGGTGAGCCTGGCGAGACTAAACCCGCACCTCCTCGTGCCGACAGGGTACCCCCCTCCCCTTACTCGGCTTTTCCTTCGCCTCC
>VZSZ01003906.1:1357991-1369539 GCA_013398815.1 Ibidorhyncha struthersii
TTCTCGCGCCCCCCGTGGCCACCCGGTGCATTTTGGGGAGGGTGGGGGGAAGGCCTCCAGGATGAAGGGGCCCTGGTGGGTGGCCCTCCTGTTGCTTGCTGCTGTGCCCTGTCCCGCCATGCCATGTCAGTCACTGCGGCTGGACCTCAAGATGAGGAAATCCTGGAAGTCTGTGGAAAACCTGGCAGCCACCGTCTCTGTCTTCCAGGTACAAGACGTGTACAGTGGGAAGATCATCAGTGGCTTAAAGACGGAAGACAACTTCTCGGTCATTATTAACCCCTCGGGGGTGGTGATGTGGTATCTCTATCCTACAGCGCTCCCGGCACAGCCCTGGCACGTTGTCAGACAGCAAGCTCCTGGTGAGGGTTTCCGCCCGGTCCTCCTGTGATGAGGCTCAGCAGATGGGGGTGTGGGTCAGTGCCGGGGTGAGCTGCGAGACCCTGGGGCACATGGCTCTTCACTGCACAAGTGCCTTTTGCTGGCAGGCCCAGCAGTGCTGGGAAGTGACCATGGACCAGCTTGATGATGTCTACTCAGTCTGCGTAAAGCAGGACTTCTTGTTACCCACCTCCTCAGGGTGTGCAGAGCATAATTCCTTGGCGACTGCAAAGTCCTTTGAGATCTTCTTGTGGAAGATGCCATACAAGCAGAGTCCAGCCGCTGTGGGTGTTTGTCAGCTCAGACACCTGAGCACTTCACCACTTTGAGCTGGGTACTACTGACCGTTGCAGGAGCTGTTTGAACTCCATCTGCAGAAAGGCTTTGGATGCTTTAGTGTCTTCTGTGTAGTGACCACCCCCTGACCCCCCCATGTGATGGCATAAGCCTCAAGACCTGGTCATCTTCTTTCCTTTGCTATAATCAGCTTGGCTTAGAATAAGGGGCTGCCAATAGGGCTGCACCCTTCCCATGTACCTTCCCCAGGACTAAGAGCTCCTGGAGGTGTGATGGTCCTGTGCAGAGAGCCTTTGCTTGCAGGCCTGACCCTGCTGCCAGGATGCTGGAGGCCAGCACTACTACAGCCTAGCAGGTGCGCTAGTGCTGGAGTAAAGACCCTCTGGTATCAGTTTACAACAGAGCAGAGCAAAAAAACCTCCATTGGCCATGCGCAACCTCAGCAGCCTTGCTGTGGTATACCACCAAGAACTGCAGAGCTGTAGCATGTTGTGCACAAGCGGCGCTGGGAAGATGCCGATGCTCAGTTGAGGTTGTCTTTTGAGTTGGGAGATGGTCACAGGTGCCTCCAAGCTGCAAGCTGCATCCTGTTCTTGCTCTAGCAGGAAATTCCTGCTAAAAAGGGGCTCGGGCTCTTCTCTAGTGGGCTGAACACTCAGGTTACCTTTCTCAGGGAAAAGCTCCTCCTTCTCCCAAGGAGATCCACAGCTCCATCCTGAGGAGGAGCCGGCACTCCTGGAGGGAGTGGCAGGACAGACTTTAGAAGCCTCAACTGCTTCACCTTCATACAGTGCACATCCTACGGAGGATTTTTAGGCGAGACATGGCCTACCCTGACTGCCCCAGAGCAGGGTGCAGCATTTGCGAAGATTGCCTCTTAAGATTGCAGCCCAGGGAGACCGACACAAGATTAAGCCTGAGATTGGGGAAATACTACATTTTAGAAAAACTTTCCCCTTTCTGTTTATATCCTGGAGGGTTCCTGATCATCTGGCCACTCTGGTTCCCGCAGGACCAAAGGGCTGATTCTGGCCACTTCCAGAAACTTTCTTTGCGTGCAGCAGCAGGATACTGAACGCGATACTTGCAGTGCTAACAGGAAAGGACAAGTGCACTTCATGTCTCTATACAGGAGCTGGCTTTGTTCTTGGGGAGTGACTGAGACTAATTGAAATAAAGGGGAAGCAGGTCACAGGCTCTCATTTCGTGTTTATTCAGTGTTGTTAGCTATAGCCACTTGGTTAATGCAGGATTACAGGGTCATTACCTCAAAACAGGAATAACTATGCTAAGAAATAGAACTGGTTTCCTCTCAGAGACTGGACTGATGCAGAGTAGGAAAGGGCTTTCCAGCAGTTACATCATGTTCAGCAGGGCAACGGCTTTCCTTGGCACAAGGGGAAACAGATTTTACAGTCCACAGCTAAGTGACATTTTCCTTTACCGTATATTTATTTTTCCCCTCACTGGAAAAAAAATTGGCTAGCCAGGAGTTTCTGTTAAAGACAGGCCTTCCCTCTGGCAGTAAATGTACACAGAAGATACAGCCATAGTGAGTAGCAGGGTGGTGACACAGCCCCTGCTAAATGCAGTGTTGTGTGTGCCCCAAGGATATGAACACGTGCCAGTTCTGGATGAGAGCAAAGGCCCAAATCATCCTTCCACCCTCCCTAGGCAGCAAGAGGATAACCCCCACCTTCTTCTCTCCCCCCCAGTTACGTGATTCCAGATCCAGCTTAGACATACACCAGGGAGAGAGAAGGACTGGCCCACAGCCGACCCAAGAGAGGACACCACCAGTGGTTGTCATTTGTTCCAGCCTTCTGTAGAGTAGGCATGAATGAAGGTCAACACAACACACACATATAACAGTGAACAGGCAGCTAAAGGTATCAACACTCCTGTATTAAAGTGCAATTCAAAAAGTTACAAACATTCATGGTTGATTTTTTTTTAAATATAGAATTATTATAATAGCTCTAACAGACTTAAAAGGCTGAGATACGGAAATTTACTTCCCCTGTGCAGGGCTGCTTTAGGAATTCACACTTGCAAGTCGTGCAAGCCTGACTTACAGGAGATCCCTGGCACACAGGGAAGCAAGAAGGAAAACACTCCTTCCCCTTCACTGTGAAGGTAGGAAGGCTGTAGGAAGAAGTACGATCACCCCATATGTAAAGGATCACAAAGGTCTCCACCAGACTACAGAGACTCTCTTCAGAGCAGGTTTAATGGCACTATGTCCTAAAGAAGAAGAAAAGGTTATGGCTGAGCGTTAGTAACATCCACACCAGACAGTGGTTCCCAGCTGAGAGAGGGCACTGCAGCCCTAAGCAACCCAACTCCAGTTTTACAGCACCTGCCCTCCCACGCTGCTCAGGTGTGGGCATACACACCCTGGCTGCGGCGGCCCAAGGAAGAAATGAGGCCCGGTTTTCCCCTGTGGAGCCAGAACGCAGCACAAGCTTGCTTAGCAGAGGGAGCCAGGGCTGCGGGACCTGTCTCCTGACAAGACTTTTGCCAGGTCATCTTCCTAAGGTAACACATTTTGCTCCAAGGCAAGCAGCCTCCTCCTGTGCAGCACTTGGTTATGCTTGAAGAACAGCTCTCTTGACACAGGATCATTGCACAGATATGGGACCTGCTTCCAGGAGAGGGAAAGGAAGACTGATTCACATGCCTGCCAGTATCAGCTCACTGCCCTGCAGGCACACCTTTGTTTACTTTTCTATTTCATGTCTACAAAGACAGGCTGACTGTGGCCCATCCCCTTCCCTCTTGCGCAGCCAAATGCTTCAGTGTCTCTTAGGATGCAGTTCCGAAGTTCATCACACCACAACTGTTAGTCCAGGACATGAAGCGCATGTTTCCAGCATGATACAGGATTTCCAGAGTCCCACCTCACGCTGACCTGTGCCAGAATTTAGGGAAATTTAACACCTTTCTGGGGCATCCAAGAGTCTATGCAAGGAACCTCAGGGCTCTCTATACTTTTCCTCTTGGACAGTGCTTCAGAAGAAGTCAAAAGTTTGGCGTTCCAAGTAGTTTTACTCCAAGATCCCAGAGCCTTCATATTTTAGTCCTAGATTAGTGATGTGGTCTACTGGTGGTTTAAGAAGTCCATCTCTCTCCTTAAGCCAATGGCAGAGCAAAAGGTTAGTGCTTCAACCTGAAGAGATAAAGTAAATAAGCAGGAAAGTGCTGTTCTTCTGCCTTGTATTGCCACCGACTTTGCATTTAAGGAGGGCAGGTGCTCCCCTGCCCAGCACTACATATATTGTGTATATACAAAGAGACCTAGAGATATGCTAACCCGAGGGGCAGTAACAGCCAAGCTGTCTTCAGGGAGAGGGAGTGTGGGCGGCTGGTTGCAATTTCCTTCTGTTAGTTGTTCTTCTTATCCTCAGGAGGTGCATAAGGAGGTGGCTGATCCTGGAAGGAGATACAGTAGAGTCAACAACCCTGCTGATTTTATGATGAGCTCTTACCCAGGCGTTCCCAGGCTCAGCTTACAAGAAATGACTGCTCTTCAGTGAGCTACAGCCAGAGCCGGGTGCTGTGTTTTAAGCTGGCATCGCACCACACCATTCCTCTCTAGTATCAGTTATGCTCCAGAATAAATGGTACCTCTCATAACACTTCTAGTGAAGGTAACAAAACAGGTAACAAATGATTTATTGCACATAATAGACCACTTAATCTGTTTTAATCCCCATCCCCCCTTCACTTCCAGGGCTTTGTCTCTGTTGATGTTCATAGCTCAGACCCAGCAGACAGCAAGTCCCTGGGCTGAGGGCCAGCTTTGCTGCTCCATCAGTCTCCAGCCCACCACACAGCCACACAAGGCAGTGAAGCGCACAGGCAGACTGGCCATAACGTACCAGATGTAGGCTACAGACTACCTACCGGCTGCTACTGCCTGAACTTTAAGAAACCTCCCCATCTCCATGCAGCCCAGAAAAAAATGAAAACGAAAGCCTCATGCTCTCATCCTTCAGTGACCCGCTCTTCTTTAACTCTCCCCACTCTCAGGCCCAACAGGAACAGAGAGCTTCTGTTGTACTGAATGGCTGTTACTGGGTGAATCTTTAGGCCCTTCTCCTTCCCTGACTGAGGATTTAACAAGCCTTCTTCCTGGCACTATCATCCACACCTCCCAGGAAAAAGCATACTTTCTGTGCATGTTCAAAATGAAGGCACGCCAGGCTTTTCTAGGAAAGCAAACTGCTGCCTCTCTTAGTGACGGAAGAGGGAGCAGGCACACGCAGACCACAGGCACAGTACTCACCATGGGCATGTACACATTGTGTGGGTTGGCAGGGTTGTAATACGCACTGGAAGCGGCTTCCATGGCCTTACTGCCCCCTAGAAAGGAAAGAGAAGATGCCATCTTACACAGCTTAGACAGTGGCCCAAGCCCCAGAGCCCTCTCCCCAGCTATAGCTCTTTTGAGGAGTCAACAAACATCAAAAGAGCTAGGAGCAATCGCAGCAAGCTGGGTTTGAACTCAGAGCAGTTCACGAAAGCTGCAAGCTGGCTAGAGCTGACCACATGCCGTGCAGTGCAGAGCTGAGCAGCTCCCTCCACACTCTGCTATCTCAAATAATATATCCAAGATGACTTTGAGCTCCTGCAACAACTTCCCCACCCCACGCTGTGCCCTCAATGCCACCCACAGCCCAAGCCCCCAAGCACTCTTTTGCACCCAGACCCTGGCAGCCCCCTAGTCTCATTTACCTGGCATCCCTGGGCCCACCCAAGCTGGGGGAGCTGAGGGGGCTGAGGGTCCTGCAGGAGATGGCCCGGAGTAGGGGGGAGGAGGGGGCACATACACAGGGTTCATGTTTGGAAGTGGTGGGTAAATACCTGAAAAAGATGACACTGGATTGATGCTTTGGACCGTGGCAGTGGGACAGGGGGGAAGAGAACTCACAGGCCCAGCAGCACATTAGCTCTGGACAAGAGCAACAGTGAGGGAAGCTCTGCAGGCTTGGCAGGGATTTGACATTTTGCTAATGCCCGGCACGCCAGCAGGCAACAGCTCTCTGCCAAGCAGCAGCACAATTTTCAAACCACATTTTTATCTCACATCCAGCTGCAATGATAGAGTATTATCAACAGCATGTGACTGGTTTTTGCAAGGACAAGGATCCTTGACAGAGACAAAACTACAATAACCCTGGCCGTACCATTGTGATTTCTTTACAACTAACACCAAACACACCCCGCCAGTCATTGTTACACAATTTCCAAACCTGGAGTCTGGGCATATGGATATCCCATGGGCTGCGGAGCTGGTCCATAGGCACTCATTGGAGGTGGTGAATAAGGATATGGTCCGTTTGGTGGTGGAGGAGCAGCATAGCCCCCTGGCACAGGTGAATAACCCCCAGGAGCAGGCGGGGCGGGTGCATACCCTCCGGAAACAGGTGTATAGCCATAGCCAGGGTTCTGGAGAGGAACGCCACTGGAAGCTAAGGAGCACATGTTTAGTAAGCCAGACACCCTTTTGCTGCAACTAAACATATAGAGTAAAAGGAAAGTAGTCCTGTTCATGCAACACTATTTCCCTCCATCTAAATTCACTACACAGTGTTGGCATAGAACTGTGCTTGAAAAGCATTAGTCTCCTTGCTGCAAGTTCACAGGGTGCTAAAGGAAACCACCTGCAAAAATACTAGTTATCAGGTACCAGGCTCATCATAGAGCTCCCACTGCTGGAAGAAAGGACCACTTTAAAGCAAGGATCTGTAGGGTGTTTTTCTCTTCTTTTTAAACTTTCTTATCAGAAAAAAATGTACATTTCCCCCCCTTTCAAATGAAAGTTTTAATTGAAGTTAGTTTTTTAAATTTATTTTTCCCCTCTCCAATTGTGCATGTTAACCTCCCTCATCTTACTCCTGTATTATAGACTCGAACTGAGGATAGGTAAGTGAACCAATTTTTCACCATCACATATTTCAACTTTATTCCAGGAGGAATAATGTTCTGTAGAAAAAGGCGGTCCACCGCAGAAGCACAAACCCCAGAATATTCTGATTGCACAAAGCACTACAGTGAAATAAAGAAAAAGGATTGGAAGGGAAAACAAAAACTTCCCATGGAAAGAGAAAAAAATACATTGCTGCGGAAGAGTACATAGGGTACCCTTTTTCCCACAAAGTTCAAAAAGAGCACTATTCTCTAACTAGCTCAGCCAACCGTGGGGAAACTGCAGGCTCTGAAGATCCCTTACCATTAGAGGCAGCTTTGAACATCAGCTGTCCAAACTCAATGGCTCCTCCACTGTTGAAAGTCAGTTTAAATGTCCCCTGCCCCTCCCAGCCACCTAGGAGAGAGAGAATTAGAATTGAAACAGACTATTAACTCCTCAGTAGCAGTCAAGACAGCAAAACAGCTAATACTCCGATTATTTTTCTTCCTTATTTCAAAACTATTTTGTGTCCCATTGCCAGGGGGAAAGAATCACAGCACTGCTGCCAGATGCCCCCCAAAACAGTATCTCAATAAGATCAGGAATTTATTTGTTTACCCTTTGAAAGTCGATCCCCACCATAGCTATATGGAAGCACCTACTTTAGATACTAGGTTGTTTTGTTCTTTCCTGAAAGGTTTACTAGAACCTAGTAATGAATACAGTGTAAAGAAAGAACACTTAATTCACTGAGGATTTTAATTGAAAGCCCTCAAATGAAGTTTTATTGCTGACCTCAGTGGACTACAGATCAGGACCTGCAACTCAAGCTAGGATTTAAATCAAATGCAACATTTTTAATCTCTTTGACCCACAGAAGCTCAGACAGATTATAAATGCTTAGGTATAATAGCAATTTTTCAGAAAAAAAATCAAGTAGGTGATCATATTGCAAGATAAGTAAGAGTGCTTTGTTTTGTAGGGGCTTTTTTGGTGGTTGTTTTTTTGGGGGTGCTTTGGTTTTTGGTGTTTTTAGAAAAAAAGTTGTCATTTAAATAAAAGATTTCATAAAATAAGATTTATCTTCCTCGTCTAACAATGAAGTTAGCAAAAGCAGAGCTGGTCTCTTGGGACAAAGTAGAAATAAAGTATAGAAATACAACAAGACAATCCACCATGGATAAAGTCATGCCCTTGGACATTCACCTCTTTGAAACCACTGTCTTTGTATGATTTCAGCCCAAGAAAGTGGGCTGATCCACAATCCCCAGAGGACCCAGTCACTTTAAGAAATCATTACGAACAGAAAGCAAAAGCATAAGCTCTCCAAATGCCATCAAAATGCACATAAACTATTTCCAGGGCTGAAGAGGAAAGAAATTTGAACCAGAAGCCTTGTTTTTAATCCCTGTTTATCTTCTGCAATTTCCCATGTTTGGTCATGACCGTAAGTCTTACTACAGTTTCATCATAAAATGGGGAACTAAGCTACATCAATGACATACAGCAGCATCCTGGATGCATGTGAACGTAGCCAAGTCGGTAAGCAACTACTGACCTCCAGAAAACAAAAGTGATTGTTAATTCTATTAATAACAATGACTGGTGACTTGGTCACTTACCTACCCTTCCACGTCAAAGACAGGGAAAAACAAGCACATGCAGAAACCAAGTAAACATGACACAGACAGCAAGACAGGATTAAAAAAAAGTCATCCTGTGAAAGTCAGTTACTAGCTTTGGGGGCAGAAAGTAACACAGAAACAGTGCCTTAAAATTCAGAAGACACAAGTTACCTCAATGTGGACATGCTAGCTGTACTTCCACAGCTACTCTGTCCGTCTTTACTGTGCACATAAGCCGTCTACCTGACGTTCAGCAGAAAAGGGCTTGTGACACTTAGGGAAAGTTCAGTCTACAAAGCACAGGCACATACCTCCTGCCTCAGCCTGAATCTGTCCTTTGATGTAATTGGCAGAGAAAACAGGCTGCTCGATTGAGCATCCTTTCACCAAATAAAACGGCATCATGAAAGACAGCATGGGATCCTTGCCCTTCGACACAAAGATCATCTGCAAGACAGGAGGGAACACCTCTGAATTACTTGAATTAGACAGAAAGGGTGGTCACAGAGTTCTAGTTGTAGCAGCATCCAAAGAGAGCATAACTTAACTCCTAGTGTCAGTATGCATTGTGTTATTTCACAGCTTAATACTGCGGGATCCCAAACAGATTTTATGGTACATGCCTCACTCACTTGAAACACATAGGTTGCAAAATAATATACCACTTAAAACACACATGCACATTTACTGAGTTTTATTGTTCTGCTTTTTAAGGATAAGCTATGACAGTTTTCAAAGAAAGTAATATTGACTGACATTGTACGGAATATATTCTCTAGAGAGTGATTTCCAGGACCACATGCACCTTCATAGGGAACTGCAATTGTGACAGAGGCACAAACAATTTCCACCTTCCCTTTTGCTACCTAGTACTCTCAGTGGTTCCTCCCATAACAAAAATCACTTCTATCACCAGAAGGTTCCTGGCCTAAAGTCTAAAAGATCACTCGAGAAAGCAGAAGCCCTGCTGGCATCAGACTTACCCTATAAGGGGTGAGATACAACATCCCTTTCTTGGTGCCTTTGAAGACTTCAGGCTTGCCTGTCACGTCACTGAAGGAGAGCTCCACATCTTTACACTGTTTGAGAACACTAAAGGAGGAAATCAGACAAACCAGAGAGAGAAACTCAGCAACAGCTCTGACACACCCCGCTCTATCACACAGGGAAGGGAACAGCACACCAGAAACTCTGAATATGATCCCAAAAGACTCAGTTGGGACGGGGGCCCCGTCATTTTTTCTTTGAACGGAGAGGGATGATTTATGCACAGTGGAAGAATTCATACTCTCACCTGCAACAACCCCTGCTCCTCATCCACAAAGGGAAGCTTTAAATGACAGTTTCTCTTTCTGTTTCCAAAACCATCAGGCTGAGGAATTCCCCTCTTCACATGAGAAGGGCCTCAGCCCAAAGGTCAGGGCACAGAAAGGGTAAAGGTGCCTGAAACCACAGTCTTGAAGTCAAGGTATCATCTTAGAGCAAGCCTCTCCTTCCAAGTCCCTGCTCAAATCCAGGACCCAGGACCGGCCACCGCATGAGAAAACACTGCACCCACTGTGCTACTGTGGGTTGTTACCCACTGTAACACTGCACCCACTGTGCAAACCAAGGAAGTTGCTTCACTAATACCTTCACTGCTGACCCTACTTCACATGATTTAAGTAAATATTTGTAATAAACAGCACAATGCTAATGAACAAAATAAAGGGCCAGTAATGTCAGCAATAAGGCTATTATTTTTGGATATCAGTGGAAAGATTAGTGAAGTTTGCTAATGTCACGAAGCCAGATGAGAACTGTGAACACTGCAGGGTCAGGGATACGAAGGTGCCTGAAAAATTAAATATATTTTCAGGAAAAATGAAGGAGTCAACCAGGGAAAGTGTGTCACTGAAACCTACAGGGTAGATCCTAAACATGCCACGTAGTAAGAAAATTTGCAGAGCTTTGGGAGTGACAAGCTTGCAGCATGTTACAGTAGCAGAAGAACCTGAGGCGTTTTATGGTTCAAGAGCATGGAAAAAGAAAACACAAAACCCTAGCCCAACACAAGCCTGAAGAGGCTGGATCTAAAGTAATCCTTATGTATTCTGATCAGCTTACTGTAGAAGTCAGATCAAGTCAGGAAATTGCAAAACGTATCTGAAAGATGCAGCTATCCAAGGAGAAAGGCATTAAGAAGTCTAGCTTTAATGAGAAAAAAAATAACCTGACCAAGAAATTCTACTTGGACATTACATAGTCGAGCTAGATGCAGATTCTCAGACTGGCTGGGAGTGACAGACTGACGAGGCCGCAGAGCTCTTTCCATTTCCAAGATGCAAAGAGGAAACACTTCTTTTAAGCTAAATAAAACCAGCTCCTCGACAGCTTGGATCTTACCAGAACATTTCCTCAACCATGTCCTGTAACAGTGTTTCACGTCAGCTTGCCTTATTGGGAAGAATTTCTACATAGTCAGTGTAATGCTTAGTCCTCCTCCTCCAGCTACTCATACAAATAACACACAGCCACCACCACTGGGTGTAATTAGGCCGCTGAACTGGTCTACGCCTACATGCCTGTCCAGGGCTGTCACAGGAGGGCTCTGCACCTTGCAGAGCACCCACCTGTGACTAAGCAGTGCCTTGAAGAATGGCTTGAGGTCAAGGATAGAGCGATTGCCTTTAAAGCAGCAAAAGCCCTATGTGTCAAAAGACTTCCCTAACTGAAGTATGCGCACTCAGTTACAAACTCAACATTATTTGGGGCACGTTTTTGGAGAGTAATTTTTCCTATTGTTTACCAAGCCCAAACCAATTCAATGATCCTTTACTGGGCCTTTAATTTCTAGGATTTCTCTAGGCAAGGCCGGGATGCTGGGAGCACCCAAACACAACCTAAGTGAAGCTGAGTCCCACCGAGCCGGTCTGTCAATCCCCACTCAGGGCGAGGGCAGGCGTCGAGCAGCTGGTTCTGATCCCATGAGGAGAGGGGCTCCTCCCGTGCCGAGGCAGGGGCCTGCTCTGCACAGGCCTCGCCTCTGACAAAAAGCTCTCCTTACTTTAAATTCAAGTGATTCAAATTCAAGACTCCTACCCTAAGAGGTCTCTGCCTCGCTAACATTAAAAAAAAAAAATCAAATAATTCCTTATCTTTTACAGGCAACGGCTGCTCACTCCTCATCCCAGGGTGCCCCTGAGGCGGCACTAAGACCGCCGGAGCTCCAGCACCGAGGACGGGGCACCTCTGTCGGCCCCAGCCAGGCCCGCTCTCCGCCGCCTGCCCCTGCGGAGCGCTTTAATAACACAGGCCCCGGGCCGGGCCGGGCCGCCCAGCGGGCCCGAGC
>VZSZ01003906.1:1369918-1395332 GCA_013398815.1 Ibidorhyncha struthersii
AGGCCCTTTCCCAACACCTTTCCCCCCCCCCGCCCGCCCCGCCCCCGGTCCGGTGTCTGGCTGAAGCGCGGTTTTTGCCGTTCTCTGTTGGCGTAACCCTCGCAGCGCCGCTTCTCGCTCTGCGAGACCCCCGCTGGGGTGGGGAAGGTGCTGGTGGCGCGTCCGTGGCAGCCTTTCCCTGGAGACGCCTGCTTACAAACCGCAATGGACCATAATTAACTTGTCCTCACAACTAATCACAAATACTAGGGCCTATGCGTAGCGCTGCTTGCTCTTCTTGGCTATCTGTGCCTGCCATGGGCTTTGATACCATCTTAGCTTGAATGGAATTTGTCCACTGTAAAAAAAGAAGAAAGAAAGAAAAAAAAAAAGACCTTTGGGATTTAACATGCATTGCAAAATTTTCCTGGAGAACGGCTTACGTAG
This sequence comes from Ibidorhyncha struthersii, assembly GCA_013398815.1. Taxonomy (NCBI): domain Eukaryota; kingdom Metazoa; phylum Chordata; class Aves; order Charadriiformes; family Charadriidae; genus Ibidorhyncha; species Ibidorhyncha struthersii. The sequence continues at coordinate 1,370,345 of VZSZ01003906.1, forward strand.
TGAAGAGTTTGTGAAGTCACTGAACGGGTACCTCTGATGTAAAATTTACCCCCCTGTGATACTGTTCAAGAGATGTCTCTGAGGGGAGCTTCCAACTGGCTGTGGTCATCCTGGGAATCAGCTGGTGTAACACGAGAACGAGGATCGGTTCAGGTTTTTCCCAGATTACCCATCGGTAGAGACTTTGCCCCAACAGTATCTCTTGCTGTTGCACAGTGTGGGAAATTTTTGATATCTGCCATTTGTAGACTTTCTGGTAGATATGCAGACACCGGTAGGATATTTGCATGAGCGGGTGGCAGTGAGGAATACCTGAGCTTGCTTTTCTCAGCTAGCTTTTTATGGATCCTTTAGACGTAGTCCATGATCTGACAGGAAATTACAGAGCAGAGCTTAAAAACCACCTTATTACAAAGAAACAAAAATTCCTAAACATACAGGGTGAAACACACAGTCTTGTCCTTGTAGTCCATGTTACAGGCAAAGGAAAATCTCTTCTGTTGCGTGGGGTCTGCTTTGCTTTCATTAAAGAGGACAGCGTCATCTCTCTGCGATAACCCTTGTTTGGGCTCAGAAGTCATAGAAATGACCATACTGCTGCCTGGGGTGACGCAGCCCGGTGACAAGAGAGTTCCGCTAGAGCAGTCGCATGGGCACCAGAGAGCTGTGTGAGAAAGCAAATGCAGGGAACACCTCCGCACATCCCTGCTAAAGACGACAGAGCGAGGCTTCGTGCTTCAGTGCAGTGAAGAAGAGGAGCCCTGGGGGAGTCTTTCCTATTGCACTGGGTTTCAAACGTGATGTAGAGTCTAGGCAGGAGCAGCCACAGCAGAGTAGTCTGAGAAGATGCTTCTGGCAGCTGGTGATGCTGGAGACACCTCCACGCCTTGCCGGCTGGTGGAGACAAGCTGGGAGGAGGCTTTGACACCACGTTAGGCTGTGGATGGCCAGTGTGGGTGGCGGGATGGGTAGCAGCGTAACGGGATGGTTTCTGCAGGGCCTGTGGCATCAGTGACAAGGCTTTTGTTCTCTGCGGGGCTGAGGAGGCCTGGTGCAGGTGGAAAGGTGGGTGCAAGGCTGTATGCACTTGCTGCATACAGGAACACCGGGAGCCATGAACGTGGGTGGTAAAAGGACTGTGAAGGGCCAGTATGGCCCTCATGTCCTAGCAGTGCTGAGAATGGCTGATTTGTGTGGACAGGGGGCAGCAAGAGGTTAGGGTTTGCTTTGCAGTGACAGCACCAGAGAAAGCCACAAGATGGACGTATGCTCTTAGACGGTTTTGCTAAGGCTTGGAACACCCTCTCCCCAGCGCTGGCCCCCATACAGCTCTGTCAACAAACCTCAGGCCTGGCTTGAGTCATCCCCTGCTAGTAGGATGCTAGTCATCCCCTGCACCCCTCCATGCTGGGACCTCTTCCTCCCTTCCATACCAGCCTTTCCAACCCCCCCATCCCAAACCCACCACACTTCCTCTTACTTGCAGTGCTGCCATCCCATGCCATGGTGTTCTGCACGTGCCTTTTAAGCGCAACCAGCTATTCTTCTGGAGGTGACAACCCCATGTGTCATACTAGACAACAGGCAGAGACTGCCAAACTCAGGACATGTGTGATTTTCTCCCTTCCACCCCTCCAGCCCTGACACTTTCTGCCTGGCTGAGTGATATCCAGAAAAGAGCTGACACTGGCTAGACACGAGCGTATCATCTTCAGTAAAGCTGTGCCTCTTTCTGCTCCTGGGTCTTTACCTTCCCACACCGTCCCCTCCAGGGGAAGATAAACTGACAGCTTCTCAACCCGACACAAAAGCACATTGATAAGCAGGAGGTGTGAGAGCTGGGACAGGGAGAGGGAGGAAACAGCCTGGAGAAGAGGAAGACTCAAGTACTCAGAGAAATGAAGAAGAGACAGAAAGGGTTGAGAGCAGAGAAAGTGAGACAGGGAAAGAAAGGAAGGAAGCTATGGAGGGCTAAAAGGGAATGAGGACAAAAGCACAGGAAAGGAGGACATGGAAGCTGGGAGGGCAGTAAGAGGGTGAAGGAGCAGCACAGGCTGAGGCCGCTGGAGTAGCAAATGCAGCCGTTTCAGTGAGGGGGAAGTATCTCTTGTATTCCCACTACCAGTGGAGACCCAGGGAGACACCCAGCCCAATGCTTCTCAATCCATGGCTTTCTGCACTCCTCCAAGATCCTGAAGGCCCTGTGCCAAGCAGAGCTGTCCCTGGAGGAACCCCCAGCAGAGACCCCTTGTGGCACTGTCTTCCCTGCACTCCCACAGCAGAGGGGCTGTGTTGTGTGGTAGAGGTTTGGCCAGGACCTGCTCAGTGCTGGTAGAGAGAGACCACTGCAATGGGGGTCAGGACAGCTTGGTCTGATTTGCACAGGATCAAAAGCCTGCGACACAAGCATGACTTTACACTTTAGCGCTGGGCAGGGCAAATGCACCCTCGGCAGCAGGAACATGTTCTTTTTCTCTGGGTTTTGCTTCTTTTGGAAAATATGGCTATTTTCCCCAAGTATTTTGATGCTTCTCAAATAGATGCTACAGCCCAAGACTACTTCTGTCTCCTCCCACCAGTCACTCCACTGAACCACAAAACATGTCAGTCTGTCACTTCTCCCATCTATCCACTTCCAAGCTGCCATTTCCCCTTGGCAAGGTGCAGCAAGAAATGGGGATAAAATGCTATGCCACCATGCCCTCAGACCAACCAGCTGCCTTCCCACCTACCACAGACCCAAGAGAAAGCTCTGCTGCCATCTCTTGAAGACACTGCATGCACTGACTCCACCATCTCTTCTGGAGTCTCTCCTTGCCATATATCCAAGTGATAAAACCAGAACCACAGTATGTCCCACACCTCCCACCTCCAAAGCCCTCCTGCCCCCAGAAATCCTTTCCCTGTTTCCCCCAGGCAAGACACACAGATGACACAGAAATGAGAGAAAGGAAGATGACGGACAGTCCGCTGTGCAAAAAACAAACTGAGAATGAGGACACTCTGGGAAGGATGGGGGAGATGCCTTTGGTCCCTCTCCGGCACATAGGTAGGCACATGCACACACGCACACACTCAGACTCGCATCCTCTCATGCACACAGGTAGGCACACGCACACATGCACACACGCTTGCATCCTCTCACGCACACAGAGGATGCACCACACGCTTCAGAGACAGGCCCATGGTAGAGTCAAGGGTAGCAGGGGTGGGTTGTCGCATCCAGAGACACCAGGTGACAGCGGGGGTGGGGTGGGGTGGGGTGAGTCATTCACAGGTTACTTTCGTGGTTTTCCTCTGTCTCGACAGTCATGGGGGGCAGCCCTCCATTGTCATTCAGCCTCTTGGCCCTGTAGGTCTCATAGTGGATGTTGTGGGTCACTTCTTTTAGGTCCTGAAGGTGGGTCCTGCAGAGGGCAAAGTGAAGATGGGGTTGGAAAGAAGAAACAATAACCAATATCAGCACAGTCAGTATTAATCTTCTGATGATCACTTTTATTGCCTGACATAAATGGAAGATTTCTTCAGTTGGTCTGGCTAATGAGCATACCCCTCTTTCTGCATGAATGGCGTGGGTGTCATCATACACACTGAGAGCTGGAGCATCAGCATTCAAGAACACATACGCAAGATGCAGGATATGGGCTGAAATCCCTGGCTGTGCTTGCCAGTGTCCTGCCCCTTTCACACCTGTGCTAGTAGGACAGCTACTGGCCGTCCTGGTGTGTCAGAGCAGACATGGGCTTATCTCATCTGAAGCACTGGTGAGACAAGGAAGCATCAGGAGGCTGTATCAGGTCCACTGCAGACCATAACCTGCAGAACACTGCTGTGAGTGTTGTCTCAACCTCCATGGCCTCCAAGCCTGTAGGCTTGGATTGCTATGTGCTTTGTGATGATCACTTGGTTAGGATGGTCTTACTGGAAGACTTACAGAAAGCATGTCTGCTGCAGAAGGTATCACAGAACAAAAAGAGAGTGGTAGGGTTATGTCAAACTATTGTACCTGGCCAAGTATCTCAATATCACCATACCCACAGGTTGAATGAGTCACAGGGCTCTGGCCTTGAAGTGTATTTCCCTTATTTTCTTATATTGGTGTTGTTTTAAAACCTTATTGTGTTTATAGGGAACAAAGGTGACCCTGGATCTGCAGCTCTTCTACAGGATTCAAGGCAGATATCACTTGTGCTGAGACACTTTCATGAAACAGAGTAGAAATAAGACAGGACAATGCAAGCTGAATTAAATATGGAGCTTTTCACTTCCAGGTCATATGTTCCAGCCCATCCCTCAGCCTGGTAGGACACATGGTCTAGGATGTGGTAGTGGCCTCTTTCTCATGGACTCCAGCCCAGACCTGTTGTTAGCAACAAATAGACATTGTTGCAACCTAATATCCTTAATGGGACATAAGGGGGGTGGTAGTACCCTGCTTTTCTCCAGGTGTGCAGGTCATACGTGAAAACTAGCACCTACTTGACACAGTGGTCATGTCACTAAGAGAGTCACTAGAGTATCTACCCCTTAACTCAATCCAACCCTACCCCACGTAAGCTTTCACTGCCTAAAATGTAGTTTATTTTCCTTTCCGTAGGAGCTATTTCACTCTAGGAGTGTCTCTGGAAGACTCCCTGCTCAAGAGCAAACTGGTGCATGACCCTGTCCTTACCTGATGACAAAATCTCGAAGTAGGGCAAATTCACAGTGAGTGAGGTTTTCCACTGAAAAGAAAGCAAGCCATTGTTACGTTTGATTTTTTCAACGACCCCTTTGTGGTTACGGAGCATGGGAAGGCCATTGCCATGGGGCACGTTGCAGGTGGGCAGAGCCTGCATACTTCAGAGAGGACAGAGAGTTGTGCAAACACCACACCGTCAGACATTGAGCAGACACACTGCCAGGTGCGGAGCGGTCACATGTGAACTTTCATTTCAAAACCAAGGCAGTCTCAAGAGCTCAGCTTCACACACCGTGGTGTTCGGAGTGGGTCCAGCTTCTGCGAGTTGGCAGTAGTGGTACTGCATTGACCATGGCAGTTCCCTCCCAGCAGACCTATTTGGGAATTCTCCTCTTGGTTTCAAAAAGTTTATCGCAAAAGGGATTGGAAGGTAGCCATGGGACATGTTACCTGGACCCTTGTCTATTTCTGGGGCCTGCAGAGACACTTTCAGCTCCCAGAAGCAAGTTTTTTTTACCTTCAATGATTCCCCAGGGTGTTTTCCTGCCCAGGACTCTTTTGCCGTTCACTTGGTACTCCTTGTCGCTGCCTACTACTGCGAAGGGCATGCTTTCCTGCTGGGGAGAGACATGGGGAGAGACCTGTTGAACCCATTCCAGAGAGCAGCACCCTCACTGTTCCCTGTCCACCTTTCCTCCTCTCAGCTCAACAAACAAAGGCCTCTCCAAGGGAAGAGGTTCTCCAGAGCAACATTTCACTGGCTGACGTTTTCACCCATCGGTGCTATCCCTAGCATTTTGGGCCCTTGCTTTACAGGTGTCCTTGCACGTCCTGAGCTTAGTGGGTAGCTTGCAGCAGTGCCAAGGGCTCTGGAGAGGGGGGCAGAGTTTTTTTGCACCCATCTTCAGCATTTTTGAAGAGGGGGTGGACCAGAGAGGAAGTACCTTGGCTTAATCAGGAGAGGGTCTGTCAGCACACGGCTGCTCATATGGATAGTTTGCAGTGAGTGTTTCTCACTAAGTTTGTAGTTTTTCACCAGAAGAAGGAGAGGACTCAAAATAATCCTCCCCAACAAGACACATGAACATTCAACAAGTTTAATGGCTGAAATGGTTGTACTGAGGAAGGCCAGAAACAGGGTAAGGGTGCAGCTTTCCTGGGAAGTGGGACAGTAGGTGAGGCTGTTGGGGACCCATATATCTGTAAGCACAGGGAGAAACCATTCGTTTCCAGAGCATAGGATACAGGAGACCCTGCTATCCATAAGGTTATGCAGATGTTCGTAGATTTACTCTGCTTTATAGATGTCCCTGGGCCTGGGAAGGGACTGCAGTTACCAGACAATGGAGATTAAAAAGCAGTTTATTTCTTCTGTGTGAGACTATCCGAACCTAGAGCAATGATGCTGAAGTGCGGAACAAAAATGTAGTACCCTCCTCAAAACCAGTAAGAGTTTCGGAGAAGAAGCAAAACCCATCTAGTCTTTTCCAGAATGTGTGACATATTGCCAAATGGGAAATGATTAATTAAGATGGGGAAGGTGGGAATTCCTGTTGGGGCTGTGACAGCTGGGGGAGTTGAAAGGGCAAGCGTCAGGCTGCAATGCAGGACTCCTGGAGTTTCTTGAGGACTGCCACGGAGGCTAATCTATTTTTATTAATGGCCTAGCCACAAAAATGATGAGTGGGATAGTTAAATGTACTAGCATCACAAGGCCAAGAGGTGTTGTCAGTATAAATGCAGACAGGGTTATTATCCAGGAAGATGCAAGTTTGAGGCACAAAGAGCAGCATTTAGGGAATAACATCAATAATTTCTGCTATGACTTTGGAGCTCATGAACAGGTAGCGACTGAAGGAGTGGAAGGACCCCATGTGCTAGTCAGTCACAAGATGACCGCAAGCCACCAGTGTGATGCAATTTGAAAAGCACATGTGGTCCATGGGCTTAGCAGTTCAGGTCTCAGAAGAGTCAGGGGAGCATGGGGTACAGCTCCAGTGTTAGAAAATAAGTTCAAACTGGAGCTGGCACAGAAAAAAGTGACTAGGATCATGGGCTGCTGAGGAGTGGGAAGCTTATCCAAAGGAGCTTGTCTTCTTTAACTAACCAGAAGGTCAGCAAAGGATAATATTCTTTGTAAACGCCTTGAGTGGTGGAGGGGACCACTAGGTAGGAGAACTGCTTGAGTCAGTGTTGGCGCAAGAACACAGATATAATCCTGGGTACAAGCTGGCCGTGAACAAACATAGGCTGAAAATTAGGAGACAGTTTCTAGCACTTTGAGGAGGCAAGGATGGGACAAGCCTCCTCACAGGAGTTGGGGGAGCAAAGAACTGGATCACTTTTCAGGTCAAGTTTGGTCAGCAGATGAGGGGGCTCATGGGGAAGTTGTTTGGGACAGAGGCTAGACATCAGTCACACACTAGGCCCCTTTGGTCCTTAACGATGGCCAAACAGAGCATTCAGCAAGAAGAGGTGAAACATAGCCTTCATAGCACCCTGTAGTAATGACAGGGACAAATTAAGCTGGGAAGGAGGAATGGCCATCCCTTAAATCTATTGCATCTTTTCAGAGACCATGAAGCACTTAAAACCTTCTAGTGACACATGCCTGTTTTACACTCCTTAAATGTGACCAGCCCTCATCCTCCCTTCCCCTCCCATAATAAAATGTTTCCTACCCTGATTTTGTCATTCTCTGTTTTATCCTCCAAGTCCTCATCGAATTCTTTCTGGGGATAAAACTCGATCCCATTTACTTCCAGCTCTTTGCGCACCTGAACAGAGAGACATTTTGCAGCACAAAGCAACACAAGCCTGAAGGGAAGGTAGGTGAGATGGCCAGGCAAACACATCTGGGACATCTTTCCGGCAGGCAGGGGCTGGAGGGACTGTCCCCAGGGAATTGTGCAGCAAAGTGAGGACACATGGCAGCAATGATGAGTCTTTCTTCCCCAGCCCTGGTTACTTGTCCGGCTCTGCAGTTCCCGTGATGGAGCATATCATGAGATGTCACAGGGATTCTTCCCCCTCTAACAGATGCCCTCAGAGCCAAAACCAGCTGCATCTTCAGGACTTACCCACCAACATGGTGTTGGACTTTGTGCATACCTTGGGGACTGCACTGCAATCCCAGGAAGAAGGATACCACTCATTTCTCCCACCTCCCAGCTTGGGCAGGGAAGGATCCCATGCAGGAGAGGAGGTACTCACTCTTTGTTTGAATTCGGTCTTCTCCTCCAAGGTCATGGTGTCAGCCTTGGCAATAACTGGGATGATGTTCACTACCTTGCTGAGATGTTTCATGAACTCCAGGTCCAAAGGCCGCAGGCTGCAGCCCAAGAAGGAACAACATAGAAGGGATCACTTTATCCTCCTCGCCTTTCATCCTAGTGATTGTCCTAGCATCAGGGCATCAATGAAACCTCCCTTGTACATACCCCCCTTGCTGCCACCATGCTGTCATCTTCTTCCCATCCATCCTGCCCTCTCCCAAAAAACACAGTGGTGTTTCTCGTGCCCTTGTTATCCTAGACCCTTTCAAGCCCTGCAGCACCCGAAGTCAAGCTAAAGAGCAGCCAGCCCCACAGGCAGGACCCCTGGGTCTGTGGCTGAGATGGAGCAGTGCAGGGTGTATACCTGGCACAAAGGCATCAAGGGCTTGAGGAAGGACAAGGAATTGTGTACGTACGAGTGGCCTGTGGGGGAGATGAAGTAGAGGCAGCAGTGCACTCGTGTGTCTGGAATTCGTTTCTTCCTTGCAATATTCACTTCCTCTTTCAAAAATTTTTCATATTGCTCGTTGATGTATTTCTCAATAGGCTCCCAGCTGTTGAGGTGGGAGAGAGAGATGAATAGATAGGTACAAATCTCCTCATGTTCCAGCCTACAGTGTTCTCAGCTCTGACAGCAGCAAAGCAGGCTCAGGCATAAAAAATATCCACCACCAGCATCTCACCATCAGTGGAGATGTTTAAAAGTTTCTGTAACTGGGCACAGAAATAGGCACTCACTATGTAATGTGTCCATACCCCTGAGCACGCACACGCACCCGTGGTGTTCACAATTCCACGTCCCCATTACTGGCCCCCTGAGCGCAATAGGATCCCAGATGCTTTCCAGGCCAAGTAGATGAGAGTTGCTCCGTATACCATCTTAACTGCAGCCCTTTCTGTGACACAAGGCATTCACCATGCAAAACTCACCAGTTCTCATTGTTGATCTGGTCTCCGAATCCTGGCGTGTCGATCACTGTCAGCTTCATTTTGACACCACCTTCTTCAATGACTGGGGAAGAAATTGCAAACAATGATACGCCTTCCTGGGACCTGCTCCATCGTGAAACATGTCTCTGTGCCATAGAAGGGAACAAGAGCACTCTGCCCTCATCACTGCCCAACAACTATGACCAGGCCAGGCTGGGTCATGCCTCAATAATGACCCCTGCTTGCATTTCTGACCCCAAACTTTGGTAACCTCTGCACCAAAGCCACCTTATACCACTCTGCCACAGGAAAATGGATTTGTGCTCAGTCTGTCGCCCAGAGATAGTACCTACCTTACACAACTTTTCCTCCCCTCCAATACATCATCCTGAATCTGAGATGATGCTCATTACTCTGCACCACTGAAGAAGCTGTGCTGATGCTTTGCCATGAGATGTGCTCTACCAGGCTTGGGATGGGACCCACCAATGAAATTTGTATATATTATCAAGCGTCTGCAGGTGGGAATGACTTACAGCAAGGCTTAATCCACACATGCAGACTAATGTCTTAGCAGAAGAAATATCTATAAGTCTTTTTCTACACCTCACTTTTGGCTGTGGCATCAGTGGCATTGCTGTTTAAGAAAAGCCTTGGCTGGGTCTGAGGCCATCTAAAACTGGTACTTATCCTTTAGCATCCCATGCCCCTATATCCCTAATACCAAAGAGCTGTTTGCATAGACTACTGGGGTCTTCTGCAAGACTGTGCTGAAGCATCAGTATTGCCTCCACCCCAGCAGCCTGGCTCTTACCATGCCCGATGGCTTTGATCTCCACCGTCTTGGGAATCTTCTCCTCCCGGTTCCAGCCTGAAGATTTGCGGCTCACCTGGGATTTGAAGAGAGTGTTCACCAATGTTGACTTTCCCAGTCCGCTCTGACCTGAGGATTGTAAAGAGGAAGCTCGTAACAACTGACAGCAGACCCAGGATACGGAGCTAGGCTGGCAGGTGAAGGGGCTGTAGGTGTCTCCTTGCCTCGTGCAGGCTCTCCTTTCCCACAGAGCAAGCGCTGTCTGCTCCCTCCTGCCCTCCCTGCAGGACTCGCTCTCCCATCTGGCCTCATAGGACAGCCCCTGGCCACAGTTCCCAGTCCCTCAGCTGCTCCCTGCCTACCTACAACCATGATGTTGAAGTCGAAACCCGTCTTCATGGTTTTCTTGCGCATCTGCTCAATGATGGTGTCAATACCAATGTAGCCCAGCAAGTTGGCGTTAATGCCCATGGGTTTCATCGGTACGACTGGTTTTTGTCGTGGCTCTGGGACCAGCTCAGACATGGCTGCTTCGTTTTTGCTCTCCACTGGCCCTGCATGGGGAGAAAGATTGAAAAGTCATCACTGAGCCGTAATGAGGACCTCCCTGCTGACATATCGCAGGGGCTGAGGGCAACTTTGAGCATCCATTTCAAGGGCTACTGAGGATGACTGAACGGCAAGATTTTAGCAGTAAGGTTCTTCATAGAGGAACATCCACCTGAGTTTCCAGCACACTCTTCTATGTATTGCTCCAGATGAGAAGGTGGTGAAGTGGGGTTTGTTGAGCATGCAACATTTTGATGGCTACCTCCAAACAGCAGGAGCAGACCCAGTAAAGCTGGCTGGGGTCCTAATCAGGTGTCCAAAGTTCTGTGTGTGTCTCCTCATTTTTGTCTCCCAGTTCTCACCAGGATCACCAGCGTTTTGCCCCACCAAGTTTAGTATGAAATTTGCAATGCAGCAGACCTTCAAAAATTATCCCGTGCCAAATCCCAGCACTGAAAGAGAATTTGGGATTTACTCTGAGGACTTGCAAGCTCAGTCCTTGCCAGGGGCAGCTGCGTTACTGGCCGTGCTGTGCAGGCTGAGTTCCTCAGAGGAAGGCAGTGGTGGAAATGCAAAGCATGGCCACAACCTCTGTGCTTGCCTCCTGCCTCCTGCCCATAGATTGATGGGTTTTGTCGTGCTCAAGAAACTAATCATCGTGATCAATAAACTAATCATCTGCACTTTTCCCTCCTCAGCTCCCCCTCCTCGCTTCTTCCATGTAAAACAAACAGGCAAAAAGAAAGACCCTGAAGGCTTTCTGGCCTCCCTGACTCTTTTTTAGGTGATGGCACACACTGCTGGGGCAGGCCTCATCCATTTATCTCTGTCTCTTTTCTCATTAGTGAGCAGCTCCCACCCGCTGGGAGGAAGCCGGAGGTTGGGAGAGGACAGGGCACAGAATAAAAGCTGTAATTGGTGGGGAAGGGAGGCATGAGGGATGAATCTAGAAAGGAAGATTAAGGAGATGGGAATCAAATACCTTTCATATACAAACCAGCTGCAAACTAGAGCCTCTCCCACTCTAATTACTTGACTCCCCCATGCTTTGTCTCATTAGATGGTTATTTTTCCAGGACAGGGACAGCATGTGTTATTGCTTGGTAAGCACTCTGCTTGTTTTGGATGCTGCTTCAGTTAAAGTATCTCACACTAAATTATCCCTTTCCATCATTTTGGTGGAGTTTTTAGCTCCTCTCAGCAGAACCCGCTGGCTGCAGAGGAGGATGTGAGCGGCAGGTGACTGCCATTTGGTGGGTGACACATGCCTCTTGGAGAAGAAGATGACTCAGAGGTCACTGGGCCGGGGACGCTGATAGCACCAGTCTGGGCTCCCTGTGACAGCTCAGCCAGGCCAGGCCGAGACCAGGGCTGGGAGAGAGGTCAGAGAGATTTTGTTCAAGGACAGGGTTAAGCTGCAACAGGCTGCCTGGCTGGCTGGTGACCCTGCCTACCATTCCCACACCAAAGCTCCTGTGCAGACACAAGGGCTGCTCTACACAGTGAAGATTTTACATTTTATATAAGCTTTAATATCTCACTATCATGTGCTGAGGGCAGACCTTGCAGAAGGGCCACCCTTGGCAGGGAGAAGGGTGTCTCCATCCAGCTCCTTTTACACCGCTTGGGAAGTCTTTTATGTTAAAACTGGAAGAAGGGATCTTCCCTCCGTGTGAGAGGACGGCAGCACAGCCACCAGTGTGGGTAACATCTGACTCCTACTGCCTCTGTTCCACCTTGCCAGCAGGAGAGAGGTCTGCCAGAGTATGGCCCCCCCCTTCTGCTCTTCCCCACCGAGCGACGGCACTCTGAACTATCATCATCCTCTCTTGAAGCAGCAAGCAGCACCCTGGGGGAACCAGAGCACAAGATGGACCACTGGCTTGAGCCAGGCTGGCAATTCAGAGCACCTCATGCTGCCGGGCAGCTGCCGGAGGAGGCAGCCTGCCGAGCCGAGCACTTCTCATCTGCAATCCGCTCTTACACCCGTCACAGCTAGTCTGTGCCTTTCCTGCTGACAAAGCATCCCCTGGGGCTCCTGTTGTCTTTTTCCAGCTTTCTCAAAGCTGCTGCCAGCCAGGAAAGCCCATCTCTCTGGCACAGCACAGAGGGACAAGCCAGCCAGCTCTCCTGCACCCTGCCCTTCGCTCGCCCTGTCCCAGGCTGCCCTGTGCCACCTGTACATAGTCGTGTGGCTGTGCCGTGCCCCTCATCCTGCTGCAGCATCCTCCAGTGCGCACCCCACACAGCCCGGATGGGGCCCCACCTGCCCCAAAGATAGGAAGAAGAGAGAGAGAGAGAACGAGACAGGGAATGATGAGGGCATGTGGAGCAAGGGGCTGTGGCCCCAGTGAGGCACTTGGCTACTGCAGTAATGGAGGCAAATAAACCCTGGAGGTGGACAGGGAACAGGTTGAGGTGGGAAAAAAGCGCAGGTGAGCAGCCGCATGGGATGGGTGCAGGACCTGGGCCATGCGGGCTGCACCCCTTTGCTATCTGGGCAGTAGTTTGTCCTCAGGGAAACTGTTGCCTTCTATATTCCTTCAACTCCTTGTTCTTACACAGGGAGGAGGAAGGAGGGAAGTTGCTGGCAGCCAACCTCAGGGCTCACTAAGAGGTTCATAACTCGTCCCTCTGTCTCACCAAGGGATGCTTTGCCCAGAGCTGGCAGATGTTGCGAACTCTGCTGTGGACATCACAATATGTGGCCATCCCTTCACAGGCTTTGCTGCTGGAGCCAGGAGCTTGCAGTGGCTGGAGCAGTTCTTTCAAAGTCAGGTTCCTGAGCACCTATAAAAAGCCCTGAGACCAGACAAAAGATCTCAAGAAGTGTCCTTAAATATTTTCTGGATTTTATATCAGTGTTGTTACTCTGGGCATTTTGACTTTGGACATTCAAGGTCTCGGGGTAGACAACCTCCCTTTCTCCTCTCCGTCACTTGCCTTTCTCTCTTTGTGGAGTGCCTTCCCATACAGCCTCAGGAAAGGAAGCCCCCATTTTGCAAAGAGGTACCCAAGGCCTCAGTTTTTGGCACAGGATTTCCCACCTCTTGACTCCCATAGAGGAATCCAAGGAGCCAACTGAGGAACAGCCTGCTGGGGAGGTCAGGGTGTGCAAAACCGGGGCCAGAGCTATGAGAGGCACCTTGAGACATGAAACGTGTCTACCTGGTCTCCTGGGAATGTCTCTGTTTCACGTGCGGTAATGCTAATGCTGCTAGGAAGCCTTATTAGTGCTCTGATGGACTGGTCAAGGGGCAGCATTATGCATCCTAGGCACTTCCCATAGCCCCTCCAGCTGTTCCCTGTAATGAATACATGATAGGGCACTACAGCCAGGACAGCTGACAATGAATAGAGGGTTAGCCAAGGTTAACCACTCACATCCACTGTTTGTGTTGCCACCCTTTTCCCTGCCGCTTTGTTCTCTATGCTAAGCAAAGCTCATTTAAAAGGGCGGTTGCTGGTGATACCTCTGCTGCCTGGTTGCCGGTGGGAAGCGGCCTGGGCTGGGCTGCCAGGGTATAATGTCGGGCTCACAGGAGATGCTCCACTTGGCTCTGGAGCAGGGAGAGCTGCAGCATCTGGGGCTGGGGCAGGCAAGGCCAGAAGGGCAACGGGTGCCTGGAGAGGTCCCAGTAGTCCCAGCTAGCTCCTGCTTCTGACACCCACCAATTCACCCCAAAACCTCTCCCTGGAAAGCCAGTGTATGTGGCCAGCAGCAGGCAACACTACTGCAGGGCACCCTTTGTATCCGCCTGCCTTTGATGTTCACAGCAAGTAGCTGGGGACAGAGGTGGCCCTGCAGGTCCCTTAGGGTCTCAGGTAGTGGGGACTAATGTCTACTCTGTCCCAATAACCCAGATACAGTAGCATCCCCTCCCCCTGCCTCCCTGCCTTCCCGTCCTTTGTCTGAGTGGCAAGGGGGAGGGAGGGCTGCAAACAGTCGCTCACCACAAACCAGCTTCCAGCAAGGAAAGGCTATTTAACCCCCACATAACATATGGACAGCCTCACTGCAGCTCTCCTCCCGTGCAGCACAAGGCCATCCCACTCTGGCTGGAGGCAGAGATCCACACACACATCTCACCCTAGCCCCTTCCACCCATGTGGCCCCAGACCCACAGTCCCACTCCGCGCAGACACGGGACAGGGAGGAGGGTTGGGTTCGGAGCCTGAAGGAGGCTGACAGGAGCGGTCCCTCGGTGGGTGATGCCAGGTCCCTAGGAAGGAAAGCAAGCGGCTTCTTCAGTAGCACAGCCTCCCTGGGGTTTGCAGGCATTAGGACCTGGTCCTTGTTTCAGATCCGCGGAGGTGCTGGACTAAGTATCTCTCCACTGGAAAAATCCCTTTCCCTTCCATTTCCATGATGACCCCAGGGCATTTCTCCCAGCTGTGCAGGACAAAGGCCAAGCCATGCCGGATGCACCACCTGACCTCAGGGCGCAGAACAGAGCCATTCTCCATACCAGATCTTTTTGCCTGGCCTGAGGATCACCAGGCATTTTGAGTGAGGCAGGGAAACTCATCCCAGCCCTTCGAGCTGCCGCAGCCTTCCCGGCAGCAGCCCTCCTTCCCCTCAGCGTTCTGCAGAAGGCTTGGGCAGGAGCCTGGTTCTGCCGGGGCTGCAGTGAAAACTAGGGCAGTGTGTGCCGAAGCCTCTCTGGAGATGCAGGAGCTGGAGGTGAAGGGGCTGGGCATGATGTCCGCAGCCCAGACGCTGCAGGGTTAGATACCCAACTCAGCCCTGGCCGTACCCTGAATGCCGCTCCCCAGCTGTGCAGTCCTTACCCCATATCCCGGCTCGCTGCCTGGGTGGCACAGCTGTCACAAGGCAAGAGGATGCTGAGCACCCCTGGACCGGGGTACCCATGCCACTGCAGCTGCCTGTCCCCTGCCTGCCCGCCGGCTCCTGCGCAGATGCCCAGGGAGCAGCACAGGATGTCTCCGCTGCCCCCAGAGCAACTGCCTGTCACTGGCAAGGGACAAGCCAGTCGCCGAGCAGCTTGTGGGCTTTCCCCAGCCCTGGACCAGCTGGGATTATCTCTTTCTTTCAGAGCAGCCCCTGGCGTCGGCTACTCCCCATCAGCACCACAATCAGCCCTGCTTTTTCTCCTTCATGCCAGACTGCTGCCACCAAAGGGAAAAAAAAGAGGAAAGACAAAGCCAGGACGGATTTCCCCCGCTGCCCTTCTGCGTTATTCCTCCCCCGTGGGCAGAGCTGGGTGATGTGGGGGCATGGCAGAGGGTGCCTGCACAAAAAGCCCCAGCGGCGTCCCTCCGGCATCACCCAGCCTTGCCAAGCCCAGAGCATCCTACCTTTGAACATGAAGCTTCCTTTGTCTCCGAATCCTCTCCCAAGGGGGTGGGTTTCCCCCCACTTTTCTAGCCTGATGCTGACACGGTGCGGGGGGCTAGAAGGCTCTGCTTTTATCTCTCTCTTTCTTCCCTGTGTCCTCTTCTCCCCCCCTCTCCTTCCCCTTCTTCTCCAGTGGCTATTTCAGCGGAGCGGGGATGCTGGTGCTGCTCCTGCTGCCATCGTCATGTGACCTGAATATTAAACATCGCCGCAAAATCTCCCCCCCCCCGCGCACCCTCCCCCCGCTCCATCCCAGGCCCCCGCCAGCCTCCCCGCCTGGGTGGGCACGGCTGTGGGGATAGGGGGGCCACTGCCGATGGGCACCCTGTGTCCCAGGGGCCCCCCCCTCGCACACCCACAACGCACAGGCCTTTTCTTCCCCCTTTCCCTCCCAATTCCCCAGCAGTTTCAGCATCTCTGCTTGTTTAGGGAGGGGGATATTTAACCCTTTGTGGCTTCACTCCAGCAGGACGAAAAAAGAGTGCTTTCTCCCCCTACGTATTTACTGAGTTCAGGGGATTGCAAGGCCTCCTTCTGCTTTTCTGGAGAGAGGAAATTGGGAATGTTTTGGCTCATCAAAAGCGATTTGCCCTTCAGCTCCGCTTGCGGAGGCGTGAGAAACCTTTTCTCCTCCGGCACCACGATTCCTGGCTGTCAGCCCACGGTGCAGAGGCAGAGCAAGCACGGTTCTCGCTCTGTGTGTGTGTACATACATGTGTGCATGTGTCTGTACATACACGTCTGTGCACACGTGTAGCAAGCAGAGAGGGGTCCCATCTGTGGGGCTATGTCAGGGTGTGCAGATCACATCCCCGCATGCCCCAGCAGGTGTCTGTGCCTGGCAGTGCCCGCCTGGATGTGCCCGGTGGACGTGCCCATGCCCAGAGAGCTGTATGGATGCCCCTGGCTGCTGGTGCCTTTGGAGGGGGATGCCCTTTCCTCCCTCTGCATTTCCTTCTCCTACAGTCGTGATCTCTGGCCCCATCACACACCATGGCCCTGCCACACCATGCTGGGGCACGAACATCTGGGACTTCTCTGACTCTCTGACATCCTTTCAGGGATGTCCCCATATGTCCCTCTAACGTGTGGCAGCCCCCTGTGTGGGGGCCAGCCTGTGGGATGCCTGGCACACTGGGCAAGGGTTTTGGGCACCTCTTTTTGCAGTGCCCTGGGGCAAAAAAGGAAACTGCACTGGCTGCGGGTAATGGGAGCATTTAGAAATCACTGTCGGCACTGAAAAGTTACCCGGGCTAGGCTGAGCAGTCCAACAGGACCTCTGGACAGCTGGACAGACAGGCATCCTAGTGGCCACAGCAGCTCCTGACATGGCGCCCGCAGCCGCCCGTTTCCCCGCCGGGTGCTGGGCTCACCATGCCACGGGCTCACCTCCCACCTGCCTTCACCCACCTGTGCTCCCGGTGTGGGCCAAGGGGAAATTGCTCCTGGGGGAGCAAGCCCACATCCTCCCCCACGTCCCCCCACCGCTCCCAGAGGCCCTGCCCCACACCGAGCCCCATGGTGCCACCACAGAGGGACCCCTTGGTGCCTCCCTCCCCCCTGCCCAGCCCATCCCAGCAGTGAAGACCCACCGGAGCGTGGCAGGGAGCAGGGCACCCCCATCTTCGCCGCCGGGGCAGCCTCTGCCCCACCAGGGCCTCCTCGTCGATGGGGCCCCTCAGCTGCCGCGGGACGGGGGCGAGGGGGGACAGGGGTGACAGGGGCTGGACCCCGCAGCCGCTCCCAGGGGGTCCCCCCCCCCCCCCCGCCGGCCCGGCACAGGGTGACCGAGAGGCAGCTCCGCTTTGTGGGGGTGGCAGGGCTGCCGAAGGGGCCATCACGCCGTGGTGGTGGGCCCGGGATGCGGCTGGGGCCACCCAGGGTGGGCAGGTGGCTGCGGTGAGGGGCGACGTCCTCCTCCATGGCGGGCGGCGGTGGGCTGCAGGCAGAGGCGTGAGAGCGGGGGGCAGGCGATGCCGGGCTGGGCTGGGGGGACCAGGCCTTCCCTGGTGCTGGTGCTGCGGCGTCCGGGGCGCAGTGCTCCCCGGAGCCGCCGTTGTCCACAGGCCTGAGCCCCCGCTGGCAGCCCTGCCCAGGGCCAGGGGCCTGCCCGCCTCTGGCCGGGACAATGGCGCGCTTGTGGCCTGCCCGGCACACTCCCACGCCTGGCGCCACGGCCACTCCTGTCCCCTGCCCGGTGCCTTCCTGGCCCCCACCGCCAGCAGCTCCCCCCCCCAGGCAGCCTCACCACCACGGGCAGCCCCACACCATGATGCCCTGCCCCACTGCCATGGCAGGAGGTGGAGGAGCCTGCGCCGCCTGCTCCTGAGAACAACGAGTGCTATTTAAAAAAACAATTAAAATCTCTGAATTTTTCAAATGTTTTCCCTTCCTCTCTCCATTTTTTTTCCCCCCACAAATGGCAGTTCAACAATTTATGCCCCATTGAGAAAGTTCAGTGTTCGCTTGTTGGGCGTTCGTCCATGTTGATGCTTCTTTCCCTTATTCTGATTTTATTTTGCTCCTTAATTCTTCTGATTTTTTCTTAATTTTGCCATCTTTGGGGTATTTTCAGGGTCAAGAGGGCATCCATTACAGGGAGTCAGCTTGCCGCTGTACACTTTCCTCACTATAAAAGAGACTTTGAAGGGCAACACAATAACCAAGGAGGAAAGGAGAAAGGTGTTTTGGTGGGGCAGGATGAGAATATGCGTGGTTTGGTGGGCAAACGGGAACAAAGAGAAGGAGAGTCGGGCACCCATAGCACCCACAGCACGGCAGAGGCGATGCTCACCTGCCTTCAAGTGGCCAAGGCTGAGGGGTGAAGGAGGAACCACTGTCCCAACCTGCAGCAAGCCATGGGGAGAGCTGGAAGAAAGCAGGGCTGAGTGGTGTAACTTCTCTGCTTCTTTAAAGGCAAAGAGAGAGGGTGGATAAGACCAATCTAGTGCTGCGCAGTATTTCCAGCACTAAGTATCTTCTCTGATGCTTTATGCAGTTTAATACAGTATCTGAGACACTTTCCCTCTCCCCTGAGGTCTCTCTGGCTGCACAGGTTCCACAGGGGAGAAACAGTCTCAGTTTTCAGGCAGCGTTTGCCTTTGGCTTAATTATTCCCAGATAGTCCTGCAGCGTAGCCGGCACAGAAACCAGGCGAGGAAGACCTGCCCTGCTGCTAAGGAAACTTCACTGCAGACTGGTCCTTGCTGCCTGCCCGAATCTGGAGGGAGGCAGCTCCCACAGGGAACAACAGGAAAATAAAGCATTGGCCACGTGGTTTGTCACACACTTTTATTCCACTGAGGAGGGCTTTGACACCATTGGCAATAAGGTCCTTTATACCTGTGGAAAATAGCTGGCTTAATACTGATTGTGTCAGGACTAAACAGTGTGAAACAAACCAGAGGAGATGAATAACTGGTTTCTCTCTAGTCCAGCCCTGATTTGTTTGTTGTCTTCCTTTTTCTTGGTTTCTGCAGTGAGTCATGGGCAGAGCAGAGGTGAAAACAGGCAAGACAGCGCGCAGAGGACACAGATGAGGGGAGAGGACACCCACAGGGAGCTCTGTCGCACCACGGATGCCAGCTGGCTGAGAGCGGTGGTGGCAGACCCAGCCTTTTGTTTTTACCAGGCTGGTGGGTTTTCCTCTGCTCTTTTGACTCAGTAGGCGAAAGTGGGTTTGGAGGAGGCGCAATGGCAGAGCAGCCTGTGCTGGTGTGGGCCACAAGGACCAGGTTCCCCTTTCCACAGGGACAGTTTAATCTGTCCCTGACTGCTCCAGTACAGAGGTTTTTATTGGTACTCCATGGCTCATCTGGCGTCTGTTTGCAGTGCAGTCCCAGCTATGACGGAGTTGAGGTGAGGAAATGGGTTTCCAAGCTGGTGCTTGGAGATATGGCTGTGTTGTGCCAGGGAGCAGGGGACATGAGCCATGCGGCTGAGGGTGGCACGTCAGACCATGCAGCCCAGCACCGTGGCATTTCTCTTTCACAGCCCCAAGTCACCAAGGCACAAAAATACATGCGATTTACCTGTTTCAGGCTGCACCTATGCTTTGAGTCTGCTTGCTAGGGCGAGCGTATCTTTGGGCACAAGAGTAATCCCGCCCACGGGATTTCCCTGCCTGACTGAGACTCCCCAGTTAGGGTACTTGCATCATGATCTCTGGGTTCTGGCTGAATGGAAGTATTCACAACTTGTCCTTTGGCTGAAACAGAGCCAGAAAGCTCTTACCAGTGTGCCTGGTTTTGGTGCGGGAGATAATGGTGATACGATTGCGATCTGGATGGATAAAATATCCCAGAAAGACCCAGGATATTTACAGGATATCTTGACCCATTCCTTCCTCAGCCAAAACCCTTAGAGCTAAAAATTAACTTTCAACCCCAGAGAATTAGCAATGTAGCATCACTCACTTATACCAGCCCTGTTCGCTCTCCTCTCTTTGAGAATGGAGGAGAAAACCTCCCCTGATAGTTTCACAGAAGAGGCTGAGGGACATGAGCCCATCCAGGATCTCTGGCAGATTTGGGCAGGTGGCCCATGGGACTCCTGCTGCCATCAGAGACTATGGCACAGAGCCAGCACCCTGGGAGCACGCTGGGGATGTGGGTCACCCCCATAATGGCAGGCCCAGGTGATGGCATGGGATGCACAGACACATGCACATGGGGTGGTGGCACCAGCTGACATCCCCTGGGATATGCAGGATGTGGGCACACAGGACCCCATTGTGTCCAGACGACTCACAGGTACCACTTCTGCACCTACTGCATCCGAAGTGTGGGTGTTGGGGTGGGAGGAGAGGTGAGGAGAGGCCCTTGACACAACATCCTACCATGGGTTCAGAGCTCTCCCAAACCTCCCTGTACATACTGGGCATTGCACTGGGCTGGCAGGAGGAAGAAGATGTGTATGTGCCTCAGCCCTAGCATCATGCCTTCATACAGCACTTCAGTAGCCGATCAGCCCTGGGGCAATGCAGAAAGTGCAGATAGTTAGTCTATAAACATGGGATTTTGTGCTAGACCCACATTATATGGCTTGCGTCCAGAAAGCAGAGGTGGTGCAACAGGCCCATTTCACCAACAGGCTCAGTGTCCCTTCTCAGAGACATGCAGGGAAAGAGGGTCAAGGGGTGCTTCACAGCTTTCGTTGGGATGACAGTTAAGCAAGAGCCCATCCATGCCATAGGACTGCAGAGTGCAGGGGACTGAACAAGTACAAGCTACCTCCCAGTCTATCCCATCTCACTCCACAGCAAAGGAGCAGAAGGTCACGCAGATCAGGAGAAGCTTATGTGATAAGTCTGGCAGCATGCCTTCATGGAGAGCAGCATAATATTCTCAGCTTGACACAGGACTTGGACAAACCTTTTTAGTAAAGATCTTTAATTTGAATGTAGTGCATCTGGAATGGATGGATGGGTGGATGGATGTTCTCCATCTCCCAAACAGACACAGAGTATTGGTGTGCCTTTAGCAGGGATAAAGTCATTCAGTCTTTGGGGCTCACTTATCCCCACTTCACATATCCCTTTGCAAGCCTGGTACCCCCACAGAGACCTTCCTTACTGAGGGTCACGTCAAGATGCCAGTCAACTCAAACCCAGGCAATTAACAGTGAAACATCAGTCTCAGCCATGCAGAGGAGCAGAAGTCCTTGGCTGGGTGAAGGGCTGTGAGCACGTGGGAACCCCTGAGTCTACAGTGCCACACAAACCTTGCCTAAGAAGCAAAGGGGGAGAAAGGTGAGTGGTGAGTATGAGACACAAATCAGCAAAGAGCGAAGTGACGATTAGCCCTGCTTGTACAGGGCAGGACTGTCAACCCTACCGAGGCTTGCGGACTGCTGCCTACCCAGGAGAGGCTCTTCTGGATTCAACGGGCAGTGTATCAGACCTCAGGCACCCCAAAGGCCAGGTTGTCCCGAATCATCAGTGTCTTTCGAAGGTCTCGTTCCATGATTGGCCTCTGCGTTCGCCACTTATGGGCTTCCTGGAGTCCTGGCTCGAAGTAGTAAATGCAAGCTCCAAAGCCCACCAGGATGAGAATGGAGATCATCAGATACACTGGCACAAACCAATCCAAGAAGTGGGGCATGGCTGCCAGACAAAAGGGGAGAAAGCTTGTGCAGTGGGAGCACCGAAAAACCACCTCCACTGGGCTTCATCATGAGATATCTGCCTCATCAGCAGTGCCCAGCCTTCCCACACTCCTCCTCCCAGCCCTGCTGCACCCCCGGTCATACTTGGTTGCACACCAAGGCACCTCAGCCTTTGGGAGATGGCAATCCCTTCGACTCCTCACTGGGACACCCTCACTGAGCAGCAGTCCCACTCCCTCCCCGCAGAGGGGGGCAATCCCGCACACCCCCAACCCTGCTGCCAGCGATTAAAAATAGGCAGCAGATGCCTGGCTAAGCCAAGCTCCTGCAGTGGGTAAATACAGCTGCTTCTTATCTCCTGCTTGGGGAAAAATCTGTTGCCACTTCCCCTGACACTCCATGATCCCTTTGAGTTCCTAGTCTGAGCTGGTCTAGGTCAATGCTGAGCCCTCCCTTGCTGCACCCCTATTTAGTGTTCTGCTTTGCAGGGGCTTGGGGTCCTTGCAGCGCTTGGTTCAGCACTGGTTTCTGAGGGGGGCCCAGATCCTCTTCCCAGCATCAGCTGCTGGGCAGTGGGAGCCACTTACCAGGGGCGGTCGATCTTCCTTGCCAGGGTCCCCTCGCTACCCAGGCGTGAGATGCTGAGTCTGGAGCAGCGCTGCCCTGGGGAACACAAAACAACGCACCGCACGATTGCTGTTGACCCGGCACAAAAAATGAGCAAGGAAGAAGGAGCAAACATCTCCCTGCCCAGCCGTCAGGGCTGAAGCTTTCTGGAGGGGCAGACAGATGGGGTCCCAGCCCCACAACCTGCTGGTGCCCTGGCCCATTCCCTCCCCACCATTATGGCTCTGCTGATGCCATGCTCAGGGCATACCCCCTGACTCAGGGCCATTTAAAAGCGGTAATGGCACCACGTTTGTGCCCATCTCTTATCCCCGGCCTTTGGGAGGGAGGGAGCAATCCACATTGCAACCCGCAGCGGTGTCCAACTTGTCTGACCCCCAGCTGCCCACTCTTACCGAAACACCAACCAGGGTGTGGGTCATGGAGGGGTAGAAAGGGGGATTGAGAAGCATTTCCCCCAAAAAGCACAGCTATGGCCTCCTCCAGGGACCAGGGCTGCTGGGTTTTGCATGGTGAGTGTCCACTTGTCACAGGCTTCGGTGGATGAAACTGGGGACCCTCGGGCTTGGGAAAGCGTGACAGTGCCGGGCTCAGGCACAAAATGCAGTCCTGAGAGGGGGCTTTCCAAAACCCTTGCCCCTCAGTGGGGTGATGAAATGCCTCTTGACTTCAGCTGCGCCTGCATTGAGCTCCTGCTTTTCAAGACACCTGAAAGCTGCCACCTGTGACCATCCCCCAAGTCACCCCTCTACTGATAACCACGTGTCCCTAGCCTCCCTTGTGCGGGGCAGTTAAGGGGAGGCTGGGGAGAGCTCTGACCATCTCCATCCCACTCCCCACTCCTGGCCCATAAGACTGCTGCCCTTTCCCATACCAGAGGCTGGGCTGCTTTGTTTTCGTTTTTTTTGTTGTACCACAGCCATTAGTTGATTCCAACATGCCCAGCAGCATTTACCTGCTGGATGCCTCTTGCAGCAGGAGAGCCTGTCCCTGCCTGCTCACCCCGAGATCAGCAGCAGGAAGCACGATATTCATCTCTACCCTCTGAATAACACCTTTTCTGTCAGAGGGTTAGATCTGAAATGAGCTGCAATTCTTGCCAGCATAAGCAAGAAACTGCCAGCATTGGAAAAAAAGCCCGTTTTCCTCCCACTTATTGGCATGAATGTTGATATTTATCTGTTCATGCATGACAGGGGAGACCTCAGTGGATTTTGTTTCCTTCTACCATGCTCTTTGGCTTTCAGCAGCCCTTGGTTTTGCTACCCATGCATGGCTCCTACTATTGCCAAGTCCTGGAGGACCTTTTCTGTCTCCCTCTCGGTGATTCACATCTCCCTTTTGCCAGGACCCTGCTCCACCTGACTGAGAGCAACGAGACCGGGTGGCTCAGCATCAGCCACCATTTGGCCGAGAGCAAAGAGGCAGTCTGCGTGCTGCTCCTGCCTCTTCATGGCTACCTCCGCCTTCCTCGGGTGAGTAATTCAGGAGGACAACCCCCCCACCCCAGCCTGCAAAAACATCGCAGACACGTTGTGGGGAGCAAGGGCGCCCACTCTGGGGTTTCCCTCACTCAACTTATCCTGAGGTTCTGAGGAAGGAATTAGGCACGAACCCTCTTCCCCGACAGGAGCCAGAGGCCCCTCAGCGCAGCTTTCCTACATGCTTTGCAAAAGTAGCTCCTGCGTCCTCTGATGCTGCTGCTGCTGTGTGAAGCCAAGCGCACCCCCTGCACCACCCCAGCCACTGCCACGGCCAGGCTGGGGGGGCCAAGGCTGCTGCAAACCCCTTCTCCAGAGGTGCACCAGCAGCCAATACCAGTCCCCGGCCGGTGACAGCATTGGGCAGGGTTAGGGAGCCTGGGAAGGTGACTCTGGCTTGGACCCCCACCCCCAAGGAGATGGGAGGAAAGCCAGCAACCTCATTTCCTTCCCTAATCATCTGCTTTCCAAACCTGGGAGTGAAGCTGCCATCCAAAAACACCGCAATGAAAAGCAGCCCTACACACTTCCCCATTTATCCTTCCTTGGTGACTAGCAGAGCCAACATTTCCCAGCTCCTCACAGGCAACCTATTCTTCAGTCTACTTGCTATGCAGTCCTCACCTCGTCCCACATCCCCACCACCACTCGCCTGTCCCTGCCCCCCAACAAAGGGTCCTCACCGTGGCCCAGCTTAGTGCTGGGCGAGGTGTCAGATCCTCCCCTGCCCCCCCCTGCAGCCTCTGCAGGGCTGGCCGAGCAAAGCACTTGCTGTCGTCAGGTGGGCGAGCAGATTTTGGCTGCAAATGCTGAAAGAAGGAGTTTCATTTGGGAAGATGTCAGCTTTCTAGAGCAGCTCTGCAGATATTAAACGTGCCTTAACCCTTGCTGGACTGGTCAATCTCAGCACCCTGTTTTGCAGTGGGACATCTGCGTCCCCTCAAAGACACAAAAGAGTGCCCGGTGTTTTAGCTGAGAGAGCATCTCATAGAGGTAAGCCAATTGACCCTTTTTAAACCCGTGCTACATGTGTCACTCCAGCCTCTCCTTCAATGTCACCCCCGGATCCTATGTGTCCCCTCTGGCTGTGCCTCACAGTGCCGTGGGTACACTTGTGACAGGTGCCCCGGGGGTCATACTGCAAGTGGCAGGGCAGAAACTGCTTGG
>VZSZ01003906.1:1403335-1421852 GCA_013398815.1 Ibidorhyncha struthersii
TGCCGGTTCCCGCGGGGCCCCCGGCGCGGTGGCGGGGAGCGAGCCCCGGGCCGCGGGGCTGCCCCCGGCTGGGCGCCGCCTCCCGGGCGAGCTCTGATCGTGGTTTTCCCTCCTCTTCCCGCGCAGCTGGTGGGTTCGGACGAAGGCCTCCAGCAGAAACTGGCGGAGGCGATGCTCCAAGAGAAGAAGAACTTCAAGATCAGTATGTGAGTGGTGGGGAGGGGGATGCGCCGCCTCTGGCCCCGGCCGCGGGATCGTAAAGGGGCTCTCTGCCACCTTGACCAAGAGATGGAGCCAAAGCAGCGGCTGCGACGGGAATTCACGAAAAGTTTCTGCTTCTGAAATGCACGCACCGAAACTGATTTTAAATGCGGCTTCTGCCCAAGTGGCGGTAGTTGGAACCGCAGGGCATGCGTTTCAAAGAAAGAACTTGCTCTTGAGAACGCTAGAGAGCGCTACTGCACAGATGTGGCTGGCATCTGCAGGAGGCAAAGCGATGTCTTCAGGGCAAGCAGTTTGGGCATGATTAGAAATGGGGGTGGAAATAATTCTCACGTTCATCGTGTTCACTGCACATACCATTGTCCTTTGCATGTTGCACAGGTGTTTGATTAATAAATTGCAAGGGTGTGAGAGGAGCACAGATTTTTTTTTTTTTTTTTCTCCTGGGAGGCACACATATACAGGAATTAAGACATCCTGGGACAAACTGGGACAAGTACAATGCTTGCAACTACTTGAAAGCAAACAAGTTTCCCTGAAAGATGTCAATTACTTTTGGTGCTCTTCATAGCTGTTTTCTGGTTTGTATGCATGCACATGCTTTTCTTCCTCAAGCTATTGAGATGCGTTTGGAATTTTAACTTTAGCTGCATGACAAGTCCTGTCTTAAAAGCTTGATTAACTAACTTTTTATGATATAATGTCCTTGACAGCTCGCTTGCCAAGACCAAATTAGTTTAGTCAGCTCTTCAGAAGGTGTTTGTGTTATTTTGCTGCTGTAATCCAAGGCTATGCAGTAAAAGCAAGCCTGAGCTAATGCCCTACTAGCCAGTTAGAGTGTCTGTACTGCTCTGATCATGGCATCTTGGATGTTTGTGCTAACAAACAGTAATTAAATTACTCAATTTTCTATGCAAATCCTGCAGCCTTTGAGCTGTGGAGTGCCATAACTGGATGGTTACTGGTACTACAGCTGGCTAACTACCCAAAGGCATCGAAACTTATGCTTGTACTACAGAGCAAGATAAGTACCTGTGCTAATATCCCTAGGGAAGCAGAAGTCCATGACAGGTTTTTTTTTCCCACTGTGTTGCTTTAGGATTATACATATTACAAAGAAATATGATATCTTGTCTGGCAAGCCTACCTACCAGATACAGCTATCGGGAGAAGAATTGGATGGTTGGGGTTCTTGTGTCTGTTACCACTAGCAAAAATAAAATAAAAAAAGGCTTCTGCAGTGCGTATCTGGAGGCTGCTGATATCATCTACTGATGTTTATTAAATACAGTAGAATTCCACATCATGGAGGGGTTTTTGTTTTGGGTTTCTTTGGTTGTTTTTTCTTTTTCCCCCCAGATAATGAGATCTGATACTTACCTTTCACCAAAGCTTCTCCCTAAATTTCACCTTAAATTTATAAGCTTGTTTGTATTGCAGTGTGTCTTTCAAGCGCACTTTGCTCATATCTTGTGTTAGTTTCAATTTTTTTTGTGAAAACATGCCTTCCTTATTTATAGGAAACAAAATGTCTTTATTTGGAGACTGGCAGACAAAACTACAAACTGCATATGATTAATAGAAGGGGATGTGTACTGTGGTCTGTTACTGCTGGGGAAAACTGTTAAGTCCTTAAGATTTAATTGCTAGCGGTAATATTCCCCAGGAAGACCAAAATCAGTGTTTTTCTCTTGGCTTCCAGAGAGGAAGTGGATTGTAAGAGAGACTGAAATTCTGTGTTTTTTGTTTGTCCAATCTATCTGTTGTGTGATCTTCCAAAATATGGTGCTGATAATATTCTTTCCTGTGAAAGGCCCAGATATGTACTACTGAAGCCTTTTTTTTTCCTCCCCTTTCTTTCTTTTTTTGGTGGTGGGAAGAGGCATAAAAACCTCCACCCTGTAATTCTTCCAACAGCTGTATCGGCAGTGGTGGTATTGTGTAGAAGGACACCTAAAATAACCTAGTAACTCCTGACACAGTGAAAGGGATAAAAGGGGAGGTAATGGTATAATAGAAGCTCTTTCTGAGCTATAACTTTGTCTATAAAGATATACTAGTGATAAATTTCTGGTTTAAGGTTTTGTGACTACAACACACCTTTCTGTAACATGGACACCTGAGAAGGTAGCCTTTCCTGTGTGAGTGTATGAGCGTTATCTCTGGAATGAAAAGCGGTGATTCATTTTAACTGAAACTTGGCAGCAAAATATACCAGGAAAGCACTGGGGTTCACTTTGTTAGAAAGGACACTTCTTAACAATTAAATAAAATGACTGCCATACAGATCTGTGCAGAGAAAATGTTTCCGTGAGTCTTGTTATGCTCTAATAAGCTTCCCATTATAAACAACCTTGTCTAGCAAGTATCACTGTGGCTGTCAGCAACTATGAGTAGGCTTAAGATAGGAGAATACCCTTTAAATAATCACAGTGTCTCTTCAGTGCCTACGTATTTAGTAATTAGCAGGCTTCCTGGTAACTTCCTACATGGTGAACTGCAATGATTATGTGGTTATGGTTAAGTGGATACTGCCTTGCCAAGCTGTTTGGTTAAACTGGCAAATTTATTATCTTTCAGTCACATTGCTACATCACTCCCCTTACCTTCAGAGAGGGATCACCTTCGGCCCAGGATAGATCTGATTGCATTTATGATTGACATCAAGAGCAAATACAGGTAAAAGAAGGGCAAAAATATGAGAGGGGAAATTGATATTCCTTCTTGGATTGATGGCTAAATCTACATTTTTACTGTGTCAGAATTGCTGAATAGTGGACTCCAAACCCAAGACTTGCTGTGATGAAACCGCTCAGTAATATATACAGTGGTTTTCTGGCCTCTAGCAATGGATTAGGACTGAACTGCTCTGTCCAATAACACGCTTGTTGTGCACTAAGTTGCCATAGCAGAGAAGGCAGAATTTATTCTTGGATCCAGACATGGGATGATTTGACCTAAGCTTTGGAAAGATGCTGTCTGTAAAATTAGATGGAAACAATGGTGGTGCTGTTAAGTTTTGTTATATGCAGTTGGATGATGTGTGTTAGGCAGTGCTACCTAATAACCAGCCAGTTGCTGCATCTGTGTCCCCAGTTCACGGATACTTCTGGCCAAGTGAGATCAGTACTATGGATCTCTCTAGGCAAAAGAGAAAGGTCTGCAGAGATTGATCCCTTTTCTCTCATCTTGTGCTCATCTTTGTAGAAATGATCTTTATGTCCCCAGGCCATAAGTAAAGACTTGCTAATGCACAAAAGTCAGCATTTTATTACTTACTTAACTTGTGACTGATGATCCTGGGCTCTCATTTACCAAAAATGACAGGCCCAGCTGCATACTTGCAGCACAGATGGTGCTGCAGAAATGTGTGGGCTAGTTCTTCTGAAAGAGCCAAAGTAGTGTTGAAGTCTTTTTGGATGTTAATGAATTTGGATGCTTAGTGTCTGCAAATCATGGAGGGCACGGTTCAAACTAAGTCTAACTGTTGAGTTTTGAGTAGAAAGGATATGTTATGGATTATTAAACAGCT
This sequence comes from Ibidorhyncha struthersii, assembly GCA_013398815.1. Lineage (NCBI taxonomy): Eukaryota > Metazoa > Chordata > Aves > Charadriiformes > Charadriidae > Ibidorhyncha > Ibidorhyncha struthersii. The sequence goes on from VZSZ01003906.1 coordinate 1,407,090, forward strand.
GTGGGTATTGCAGAGGTCTCTGCTGCCATGCTTTTAGCATAGAGCATAACTCTGCCGGCTCACAGATCAACAGATGTTAACATCATTGGTTTTCTAATTGTGCTTCTGAAAGTTACTCTCTTTGTCCTTATGCTGTACTGGTTTTACCTCCCTGTCCAACTGGATTGTCTGTGCTTTTCTGACAGCTTGAGGAATGTCGAAGCTTCCCTAGCTCATGTGGATGCCAGCTTCTTCCTGGGGAAAGTGTGCTTTCTTGTTACTGGGGGTACGTATGGCATCTGCCCTCTTCCTCCTCTCTGAGCAGCACAACTCACTGTTACTTTCCTTAAAACAGGGCAGTGACTTAACTTGAAACAAAACAAAGGAAACCAGTGGCTTTGTCGAAAACTTTGTTTAAATTATATCTGAACTCATCTGCCTTTTTCAATTGTTTTCTTAGATAAAACACGTTTCTCTTCTCTTGTGCTCATTTGCTCTCTCCTTTCTGTTTTTGCTAGTCAGACTTTTCTTCTCTGTCCCTAACTCCTGAATATGATTTGTGTTACTGGTGTTTTGTTTTGTTTTTTTTTCTCCTGTGACACTGCAGAAGTCTGTTATATCTGCTCTTGCAGACCTCTCTTAATGATAATCTTAATGAGCAGTGAGGAGCATATGATACTGTGGTAATAAAATGAATCTAAGTGGATGAGCTACTGAACTATAAAGTATAGTTTTAACACAAGACTGGTATCCCTGCTGTGTGCTGTCTAGCCCCGTTGTTCTTTTAATTTATTTTCCTCCCCCTCTGCCCCCAGCCCCAAAAGCAGAGGGCTTTCCTGCATGCCCTCCCTACTTCTGTTCTGAGGGACTGGAGGGGCCAGCCTATACTGCTCAGTGTTGGAACAGAGGTGCTGTGTCCCTGGAATTTGGGGATCAGGAGGCTTAATTCTGGGGTGGAAGAGAGTCTTGGCATTGTCTTGCGCTCTCCTGATGGAGTGAAGTTCTTGGAGACATCACCCTGTGATACTACGTGAGAGGAAAGCTTCTGATTAATGACTAAAAGATTCTGCCCCTGCTGATAGTGTACTGTTCCCTTATACAAAATGTTAATGTTACACTACTCAGTAATGTGGCTTATTCTGTTTGTACTGCTCATTGTCTGCCTTACCTTCTGTGGTGCTCTCAAAATTAGCTCTGGATTGTTTTGTGGACGTGGAATTTCCCGGTACTTTTCTTTGCTGAATGTTGATTATGGGGCTTGTAATGTGGCAAAACTTTTTCTGTAGTTGGCAGGATGAATTACTGCAGCGTAGAGATGAATGCCATCTGGAAACTGCGAGATGTCTACTGCAGTCCTGTGCTATTCTGTGAGTTGGAGGTAAGGAGCTTATTTGGTGTCTGAAGGGATTTGTGAATTCCACTGCTCTCTGATGCTTAGGAACATCGTTACATTAGTGATAAACATATGTATGTATGCTACTGTCTTGCATAAGAGTCAGAAACCAGACTCTTTCTACAAGAACAGTAGAGATGCAGGAGTCTGACTGGCATTTAAATGAGTCTTCTCGATTACCTGCTCCTTCCTGTGCTACTTGAAAGCCTCAGCAAGCCAACTCTAAATTAACAAAGACTTCTCTGATATGCAAAGCCTTGGCACACTTGTTCCTTGAGGTATTTTCTCTTTCTGGGAGACCCTGAGCTGTTATTTGCCATGTCACTGTCTTGCACGTGTAATGCTTCCTGTTAGCCAGGCTTTGTTGCTTCACAAACTGTTTTGCCATCTGATATACCACTCTTTCCAATTACCTGCATGGTCTGAAAAGCTGGAAATAGAGTTTGGCATTCAATGGTAGCACACTTCACTTTTCTGTGTACTCATAATTCCACCCTCAGAGACTGCTTGCCTACCAGCAGGTAATATTTGTGCCCTTGGCAACCCCTTCAGGGTTTTCAGCTGACAATGCTGTACCTTCCCTAACGTTAGGGGAGTAAATGGGCCTCTTTGGGAATTTCTGTAGCTAGCAGATCTGAACCACACTTAATGCCGGTTCCAGTTCTTTCTTTTATTGCAGCTAAGCACTGCTTTTGTTCTTTTCTATTGGTTAAATAATTTCTCCATTTTTGTTTCCAGTTGGAAGGGGTACGAGTTGCCACTGCTCAGCGACTTCTCCGGATGTTACAGATCTGTGCTGGTCACATACCAGGAGTTTCTGCCTTGTTCTTTAGCACACTGATGAGGAACTCTGCTGATGACTAGCTTCTCATTGTGAGAATTCAGCCAGATTCATCATTTTTTTCACTTCAGACATTCAAGCTGCTGTAGTCAGAATCACATTGGGAAGCTTTTTTGCCTGACTTGTCATGACTGCTCATCCAGAGCTGTTCCCAGTTGCTAATCTCTCAAGAAAAGCTTGATTCCTGTTCAGTGGATGAGGTATAAGTGCTGGGGGGATGGCAGTTTGAATCAGGGATTCCTATCCGTTATTACATTTGAATCCTATTTCATTGTCAAGTTTGAATTTCACCCACTTTGCCAGTGGCCATGTGTTTTACTGAGAGAATATCAGAAGAACAGGCCACTATCCCAGATGTCATGGTTGAGTATCTTAGTTTCAGTGTCCCTGAAGTACTAGAGAAGAGGCAGCAGGCTCCTGCTTCCTTTCAGTTGAAATATAGCACCTTGGACTAATGTGAAACCTTGCTGCTAGGTTTTGTCTCCCCACCAAGAGAATAATGGAGAAGGAAGGCTGTCCTGCAGCTTCTAGATAGACTGCAGTCAGCAGTTAATGATCCAGCTGTGTGAGCATCTACCCAGTGAGGGCTCAGTATTTCCATGCCTGGTACCTAACTGGGGGGGGGGGAGAGACTAAAAAAGATAATCTAGCATTTTAGCTTTCCCTTAGATCTTCAAACAAAAAGGCTCCATCTCTCAAGCCCAGGATAACAAGCAACTCTAGTCTTTGCTCGTGATTTGGCAACTGTGGACTTCTCTGCTGCAAGTCAGTCCCTGCAGACCTAGAAATAATCTTCCAGAGAGGTCAAACCTTATCTGAGTCAGGAAATGAAGAGGTGAAAGGGCTGTAACTGAGAGCGTAGCAGCACTTAGTGTGTTACAGCCATGGCAGGCAGACCACAAGAGGAGAAACATGCAGCTTCTAGTGGAAATCATTCTTTATTGTCAAAGTAAAGAGCCACAGAGTAGCTTTTCTCTCTCTCGTACTCTCAAAGAGCCAAATCTAAGACTAGGTGATGTTGCTGGCCTCCAGCAAGCCTCTGCAAATTGGGCAGTTCAGCTCCAGAGAGCTGCAGGGGTGTACTTGTCCTTCCAGCATCCATAGGACTGAGGCTCTGCGCTCTGGAGGTGACCAGAGATGAAACACAGCAAACTGGACTAGAGCAGCATACAGAAAACAATGTTGTCTCTTGCAAGGTGGGCATACGCTGCGTATAATCGCTTAGCTAATAGGTTCTTATCAGCAGTAATTCGTGCCTTATTATTACTGCAAGTCAATAATGTGTTTTGGAGTTCTAACTTAATAAAATGTATAATATTTACAATTAGTTGTATGCTGTTTGTTTAGGTATGTGGCATGGGCTCTAAAACCTACGAACGCTTGCCCCAGTTTTCCCGGGCAGTGAGGCTGGTCCTTGCTGGCAGTTTGTACTTTGTTAGTTGGTGGGTTGCAGTCATGGTTTCAGCCACGTGGTGGTGGCAAAAGCTTTCCAAATACAATCCTTCCTCTATACCGAGTTGGGTCAGAACACACTGTTTCTTGAAAGGCTGGGATGCTTCTTACTCGGAATTGCATGCCAGGTAGAAATGAAGCCCAGAGAGGATGTGTTAAGCTCCCCTCTGGTTTAATTTATTTAATCCCTAATAGTCTGCTTTAATGTTCCTAGGTGCAGAGCCCTAGCTGTGTGTGCTGTTTCGCTTAGCTTGTTTCTGACATCTGTCTGTGAGCAGGAAAAAGCAGAAAGCAGCACTGCAGGCTGAATCAGCTGTGAGTGTTGGCAGTCCTTGCAAAGACAGCTCAGCAAGGCACAAAGCCTGTATCCTTGCTCAGAGGACACACAAATCCTAGCTCCAGTTGTATTGTTGCTGGCGGGGGAGGGCTAGGTTATTTGTCAGCTGGAACAAAAGGAGCTAAACCATTCAGTTGTGTTATGGTGCCCAAAAGGGCTGGACTCTGGCTAAAACCCAAAGGAGAAAGACGTGCAAACTCTTGTGGCTGTGTAAGAAGCTTAATGGGCATGCCCTACTTTCAGCTAGCTTTGTGATTCTGAAGGTACTAGCCAGGACTTTGCCACCAGAGAGGGGCAATCATGCTGAGAAACAAGTTTCTCTGTTGGTTATGCTGTCTCAGCCTCGCTCTCGCTTTGGGTCCCTCAAAATAAATGAGACTATGGTTTAGAATAGACTGGTTTCGATTTGCTCTTGATGTGCAGGTGCAGTTTGGGGGAGGGAAGGAAGGGCTGCGGCATGAAATGAGCCAGTCTTTCGTGTCCTCCGCAACCGCTGTAAGGTAAGGAGACTCTTCTGTTTCCTAGGTTGCTCTCCAGTTGCATCTAATAACTATTGGACTTGGGTAAAATCCCTTGGGCCTCAAGAGTAATTTCGCTGCGCTTTCTTAACTGGTGAAAACGAAACTTTCTTTGGTCCACCCAGAATGCTTTGTAGCAACCCACACGTGCTACTGTCCATTCCTGCACCTTCAAACAGGAGGGTTTTTTCCACTGCTGTGTTTCGGATGCAGTATTTCTTTCCTTCTACTACTTTCAAAGAAGAAAGATGCTGTTTGTACTTCCTACAGGTGGCCGAATCCCAGCTGGTACAAAATAAAATCTAGTTCCTTAAGAGCAGCATCTCGCTTCACCTTGGGGCAAATATTTTTCTTACTCTTAGGAAAAAGTCTTTACTAGAACTGGCAGGGGAAGTGGAGCGTATCTAAGAATATGACACTCTGTCTCAGGTCCATCATGTTTTACAACTGAAAGTAGTTGGGACACATCTAAAGCTACAGCTTCAACTATGTAGATACCTCTAGGAACTGTCAGCTATTAGTTTAGACAGGCCATAACGGTGCCCCTACCAGAGAAGACAAGGCAGCTGAGGATATCTTTCATTTGGATGGAGTAGCCAGGGCTAATGTTTGATAAAGGTCTTGTGAAAGTAGTACTTGGATTGGGATCAGAGGCATGGAAGGCCTGAAGCTGAATTAAGGCTAGTGACTCAGGTTCTGTTGTGTTTAAACATCGTGAAAGAGCTTGCCAAGCTGGCTGAAATCTAAACTAACAGAAATATTTTGGAGTTACATACTTTCTCTTCCTCTCTCTGTTGCCTCAGTTCCCTCTCCCTGTGGAGATTTACAAAGAGAAATTCCCTTCTCTGTGGCAAAAGTACCCATAAGCATTGCTGGTTTGATTGTTTCAGTTTGTGGATGTGCGTTTGTTTGTCAGCTATGTCAGCAAAATTAGTGTAAAAGCGGTTTAATTAGTCTAGAAGGCCTTGCACCAGTTGCACTGGCGTAAGCTTCGGTCATGCTGTGCTTTTTTTTTGGGGGGGGTGAAACTGAATGAGGCTGTAATAGGGCATCTTCTGCTATGGCAGGCTGACCTACAGGATTTTGCCTTCACTTAAAGATTTTTGTATCCTCAGCCTGCTAGCTGAGCAGCTCACAGAGGTACTCTGTGAGAAATTTCAGCACAAATCGGCTTGGTTGGCATTACCTGTTGGGATTATAGCTCTCTGCTAGCCCAGGTTTTACAAGGGAAAGGGTTTTTTTTTTTGTTGGCTTTGCCACACCAGCAGTTAAACCAGACCAACTTTTAAGCACAGTAAGACATGATATGCTTGGTCTATACTAACAGGAGAGAAAGTCTATGTACTGATATGGTGCTTATAGTAAAAGATTTCTCTGTCCTGGGACAAAGATCAGCGATAAATCCAGCCCTGGGGCTTTATCTGTCCCTCCAAACCTTGAAACCGGTGGTAGAGATTTAGATTCAAGGCCACCTCTAATATTTGCTTTGGGGACTGGTTAAAACTGAATGCCTGTGATTGCCAAGACCTGTACTTTGAAGGGACTGGATGGGTTAGTCAGTGGTGGTGCTCAGCAGCTGTGGTCACGCTGTAAGAACTGCTTGGTAACTCTCATCATGACCACTGTCCACAGCAGCAGTGGACAAGAAGGGACTTCTCTGCTCTGCTGCCTGCATCTGACCGGCAGAGTTGTGGCAGAGGTACCTGCTTTGCTGGCAAAAGCAAGGGAGACTTTCTTCTGTGGGTTTTTTTTTAACTTGTCTCGATTTCGCAGGAGCACTGGGCTTTGCTTTGGCCAGATTCCAGCTGCTCTGTCTCCATTCAACTGGCCCAGATCCCCTGGCAGTCTCCTCTGCGTGCTGAGTGTTCTCCACTTCCCACCCTGAGCTGGTGTGCAGTGTTGCTGTGGGCTGCTGAACAACTGCCACTTTCCATTCAGTGACCAGCTGTCCTTCACTAGTGGGGAAAAATGATTTATATGCAAGAGAAAGCTATAGCTGGCACAGCCCAGAGCTCGGAGCCAGAAACGCTGGGCTCGTTTCGCCTCTGTGGCTGATTTCTTGCATGACCCTGGGCACGTGTGTTAAAATTCACTGTACCTCGCTTGCTCTGCCTCTACAGCAGGAGCTGCCTCCGCTGGAGGGGTGTGATGAGGGTGAATTGACATTGCTTTGGGGTCGCAAATCTGGAAATGAGTGGAAACATTCAGAAGAAACCATTTTTTCCTAATTAGTAGAGTTTAATATTTACCTAAGTTGTGGGGGAGGAGGGTTTGGTGGGACTTGCCTGCCAGGCACCTCCTGAGATCAGTCATGTTTTGTGCTGCTTACCTGCCTGACACTGCTGCAGGCAGGCAGGGAGGCTGCCTGAAACTGGGCTGCAATCCTTCTCATAAGGCATTGTGGCATGGTTGGTTTTGTTGTGAACTGGAACAAAACCACCCTTTGAAACATGGAAATTCCCCGCTCAGTACAATTATCCTTGAATTGGCCCGTGGGAGAAATCAAAGTCTCTGGATTTCTTCCTCGCTGTTAAATATTAATACGGCGCGGCGATGCTAGGCAGGATGGCATCCCCTTGGGTCGGCTCTGCGCAGAAGGGGCCGTCTTGGCTGTGAAGAACCGGTGTGCGAGAGAGGATGGTCGCAGGGGACTCGGGAGTGATGTGACTTGTTCGGACTCTTTGGCAGCTGAGTCGCACGGGCTCCCAGCCCGTGCTGGGCCACGTTTCCCTTGCCAGGGGCTCCTTGTGCTGGAGCTGACACATGCCATGATGCTGACAACCCTCATCCCCCTTGAGCTTGGTTGTGTGGTGGGGTGTTCTGTGAGGAGAAAGGTGTCGTGCTCGTCCCCCTGCCCCGCCGCCTCTTTTGCCGAGCGAAGTCAGTGGTGTGTGAAAGAGAGCCTGTGTTTTACATACACGCAGGCTGCCTCCCCGCTGCTGGCCCAGGTGCAGCTGCGGGCTGGGTGCGAGACCCCCGGGGCCTCTGCGCGTCACGGGAAGGAGCACTGAGGTGGGGTGAGGACAAAAACAAAGAGAGAAGCCACCTCCCCTTGGGAAACCTGGCCATAGTGCACAGAAGCTGCTCTGTCCTTTGGGTCCTGCCACCCTCTCCACACTACAACAAGCTGTGCCAGGGCCAGCTGAAGCACCCATGCTCTAGAGCAGTCCGCATGCAAGAGCGAGGCAGAGGCACACTGGTGAGCACTTGGAAAAACCTAAAAAGCCCAGTTAGCATTAAACATACTAAGGGGGCTTCCCCCATTTTTTGGCAGCTTGAAGTATTTTCCTTTCCTGTCTTTCTGTGGAAGCTCTCCAGTCCCACTGCATGCCTACCCTGCAGTGAAAGGGTGACGGTGCCGTGCTGTGGCTGGGCCTGCTTTGCTTCTGCCCTGCTGGCTATGTTGTCGCAGCGCTCAGGTTGGCAAAACACCTCGGGTACTTACAGAGGGTCTGCAGTCCTTGAGGCACTATCGCTGTCTGCAGTGGTCAGCTCAAAGCTCTCCTGAACCTCCGTGCTGGCTGCTCTCCGAGGTTTGACAGCAGTGTTGGCATTGCCCCAGTGTGAACATTCATTTACCACTACCACCACCACTGCTACATTTTCTTTTCTTGCTCTTCCAGAGATGACAGATATGAAGCCAGGGCTGCATTTGACTCAGCTTGGTATGTAACAACCTGTGGCTTGTGCTGCAGCGGAGCACCTCTCTTCAAAGCGATGTGCCAGCATCAACTAATTAATCCTCATTCCCCTGTGGGACCGAGGGGTGACTCAGTGCCTCGTGCTGTTACACCAAGCAGCAGAGGATCAAAGGCCTTGGAGCTGGGGAAGCCCTGGGATAGTGCAATGTCCCTCTGTGCCTGCACACCGGGCACATGTGAAGGCTCGGTCTTGCATACTTTTCTTCAGGGCTCCTTTTTAACAATATAGAGATGGGCTAAAAGCTCTGCTACCTTAGAGACAGGGCTGGAGCTGCCTTCACCTTGCTCTGCAGGGAGTGTTTTTACTGCCTGGTGTTCCCTTTTGATCTTTTCCATCCTGTTGCTCCTTTGTTTTAACCAGACTTGGCCATCCTGAGCAATTCTCCCTCCTGTTGACACCTTACAGGTCCTTCACGCCTCCTCAGCATCCCTGCTTGGCTGTGCTGAGCAGCGGGTGTGTCTGTGTGAAAGGCAGAGGTGGGGAGGCTTGGGCACCATGGAAATAGAGCTGTGGTAATGGTGGTGGCACATCCCCCTCGGGCTTCGTGACCCCTAAGGAGCTGCATGTCAGGCCATGCTGCTGTGGCATGGTGGCCCTGAAGAAATGCAAACAAACCCCAACACCTGGCCTTGGGCTGCCCCGGCATCCATCCTGCCACTGCGTGTGAGCTGCTCCTGGGGAAGGGAAGGGGAGCTGCTTGTGCGCAGATGTTGCATAATACTGACCTAGTTCGAACACAAGTTTGAGGGCTGGGAAGTGTTTGCCCAACCCGCAGGAAAGAGAAAACCCCTCCGGGGTGAGGGCTGCTGCACTGCATCCTCTGCTCTGTGTTACGAAGGAGATGAAACATGAAGCGTGTGCTTTCGCCAGAACCTGGCTCTTCCCTCTTGCTCAGGTTGCACGTGGAGCATCACCTGCGCGAGTCCCCTCTGCATGTGTATGAGCCGTGGTTTGGCTGAGCTCAGCCACTGCATGGGACTAATACGTAGTGATGGTGTCTTATAAATTATATAGTCGGTATGTTCGCCATCTGCTCTGCGCTGAAAGCTGAGTGTGATTGAGACCTTCCCCCCTTCCCAAAGCTTGACTCTCTTGCCAAGCTTGAAATGTGTGCGGATCTCCTGTAAGTGGTTCTGATTGAATCAGGTAAACAGGGAATTTTTTAAGCAGGCTGCAATGTTCCTTGCACCCGAAGTGAGAGCTGAAGCATAGGCCAGCATCCTATTACCATGAGACGAGTAAAAAGCGAGTCTGATTTCATGCTAATTAGGTTCTAAAGGGAGTGAATCTTGATTGCAGTGGTCATATCAAAGAATCGAAATAGTAATGCAAAAAGCAAAGGAAACCCCAGAGTGATTCATATGAGTAGGGGAAATAAAGACAGTCATGGAGGAAGAAGGAGTTTGAGGGGGACTGAATTGCCCTGCTGCCCAAAAGCAGAGGGGATTTGAATCAGATTATCCTCATTAGATGTCTCTTTAAAGCATCATCAAGCTAAATGAATGGTCCAGGGGAGAGCTTGCAGGCATGGTGTCTGTGATTATCACCAGGGATATACAGTCCTAGTTATCTAGCTTAGAGACAAGATTATTAGGGGGTATAAAGCTGTATCTGCCCTCAGTCTCTAATGTGCGTTTTTAGGTTGGGTGATGGGAGATGCTACGTTGCTGCACAGTCCCTTGGAAGCCTGCCTGCATCCTCCAGTGGTCCAGCCCTCCGAGGTGCTGTGGGTGCAGTGTGTGTGGGGGGTAAGGCAAATGTGAGCCAGGGAGCTGTGCTGGCCCGGAGATGTTCCCTGGGGGCAGACAGACAGCCTCCCCATCAGACTGTGGCGGAGGGCAGGACCTCCCTTAGGGGTGCTATCACTGAGGTGGGAAATGGGGAAAGGGATCTTGGAGGGGGGGATTATGTCTGCCTGCCTCAGCAGTACTGCTCACCTCCCCAGCTTCTCCTTTCCTGTGGCAGCCCGTGCTGGTGCAACTCATCCTTCTTCCAGCCAGAGTAAAGGCCCCAAAAGCTCAGAAATCAGCGGAGCTGTTACAGGGGGAGCCCCTGCGAGCTGTGGGGATGACCTTCCCTTTGAAAGGGAATCAATGGACTTTGCCAACAGGTCCCTTGGAGGCCGGGGGTGAGCATGGCACACGGCTGCTGGTGGTCCGTCTCCACCTCCCTAGCCCTGCATCCACAGCTGCACATTACCCTGCCCTTCTTCCCCTTCCTCACCAGATGCATCGCTCCCCTGTTGCTTCTCTGGGCTTTGGCAGGATGGCTAAGGCATTGCGCCCAGATGCCGACCAGGAGAGGAGGGATGTGGGCCAAATCCTTCTGTCACTTCTCTCCTGCATCACATCCTTAACGAGGCTATTGAAATTCATAATGTTAATCTGCATTTAAGCCGGCCTTTTTACACCAGGCGGAGACCCAAAGGTCTGTGAGAAGCTGGGGAACGTTATGGAGATACTGACAAGCAAAGCAATGCCCCCGCAGACTAATGAAACGCTGTCGGCGCGGAGGTGCTTCAGTTGGAGAGGGAGGAGAGAGGAGACTGTCAGCGGGAGCCTCGCAGCCGACAGCGCGGCAGTGACGAGCTCACTGCCGGAGGCAGCTGGCCAGCAGCAGGGCCCGCTTCGGCTCAGTGGAAACGCTCTTCCTTGCTTCTCATCCCAGTTTGGGGCTGTACTCATGTCCAGACATGTGCCACTCATTCCTCCTGCAGCACTGCCATCCTTCTCAATGCTCTGGGGCTCAAACCAGCTTGAGTTTGGCATCTGACTGGCCACGCAGCCTACAGTCATAATCCCTGTATTCCCTTGGCTCAGCCGCTTGCGGGGCATCGTTTGGCGGTGACAAACAGAAATGTCAGAGCTTGCCAGTGGTGGGGGTGAGAGAGGTTCGCCTTGCACCTACTGCCACTGCCTGTGGCCAGGGTGGTGAGAGGCTGCAGGACAGCCACAAAAACTAGCTCAGGGACCCATTTCTGGAGCAGTGGTTAACACTGGGAACCATGCAGCCTCCTGTACCCTTACTCTTGCTTAGGCAGTGGCAACCTGCAGGTGCCACAGGATTTTTTTGGGGGTGTTTTGGAGTGTTCTGTTCCCCGTTTGAGCTGTGCTTTAAATTATCCAGACACACTGCAGGTTTTGAACATCTCCATTAGGATGAGTGTGACTGCGGAGCAGCCATGCTGGGGCTGGGCTGCAGTCATGGGGGGCAGTGGGGTGTTGTGTACGGGGAAGAAGGGTGGTCGGATGGCATGCAGCAAATTGCAACAATTGAGCGCAGTCAGGACAAACATCATTTCTTCTGTGTTGGAATCGCTCACAAGCACCTTCCTATTTTCTCAGGTTACCTTCTCTTTCAAACGTATTCACCAAACCACTCCTGCGCATGAGCCGGAGCTGCAGCTCTCCTGCGAGCGGTTCATTGTAATGAAGCGCTATGCAAAATGCAATTGGGGCTGCTTAGTTTAGTTTTGACTTCCAGGCTGCCCCAACTGGTTTCCTGTCCCTTGCTGATGGGGCAAGCTGCAAAGAGTGAGGGCTCAAGGGGAGACAGCCCCTCATCTTCACCAGCCTTCTATTTTTGGCTCTGGAGTTGTCTGCTGGAGACCTCTATGCCCTGAGAGTGCAGCAGTGGGGCTCCTCGCTGCAAGTGCTGGGGAGGTTTCTGTGCTCAGCCTGGTGTCCCAGGGAGGTCTCTGCCCCGGCAGACGCATGCCTGAACCAGCTGAACCCACCTGCTTGGAGGTTTGTAACGCGGCGGTGCATCGCCCTCAGCCTTTTCTTTCTGTTTCAGTGCTGGAGGTGCTGCCTGGCCCTGCCAGGGCACATGAATGCTCCCTAACCAGGCACAGGTGACGTTCGGGGGGCACTTGGCCTCTACTACCCACCCAAGGGGGTCAGCACAAGCTCCCACACATCCTTAGGGTGGGGATGGGGGCAGCATCCCAGCTGCAGGCAGAGCGGGCAGTGGGATTTGCTCACGGGGATGTTCAGGCAGAAGAGCCGGGCTTAGCTAATGGTGTGTCGCTCATGACACTGGGGGGGCTTGTGAGAGCCCAGGCACTGTCCGGGGGTGCAAGCCTCCCTAAGAGAGCCCCACCGCACTCTGCAGAGCAGCAAGAGCAGCCAGCACACCGGCTGGAAACACCCCTCACTCCCCCCCCAACACCTGCTTCTGGCAGGGGAGGTCAAGAGCTCAGCTCCCCCAGGGCAGGATCGCAGACCGGGGGGTCCCTCATGTCCTCAGTGCTGCTGTGTCCCCCTTGGGCTCTCTGGAGCAGAGAGGGGGAACGGGCAGAGGGAGCTTGAGCCCAGGTAGTGCTGACCCACCATGCTCCCTCTGCAACCCTGGAGGGGTCTTCAAAGGGCACCCCACTGTGGAAGCCTAATTTGGGTGCTCAGTATCACCCCTGGAGGGGTCCAAGTCCCCTTGCAGAGGGAGCCAAGGACACTTGCTCGTTTTTCCTTAACTTCATGGACAAGCGCAGCTGCAGGGGCTTTTAAACCAGAAGGGGAGGAGACAAACCATGTTCAGCAGAGCAGTTGCCACCAGGCACTGCCCCACGCCAAACTCCCTGTGCAGGTCTCTGAGAAGTACCACAAAAAATCCTTGGTAAGAAGCAGAGTGCCTGTGGAGGGGTCTGGGTTTAGGGCATTGGTGAATCTCTTGAAGCCTTCATTTTCCTACCTTATTCCTAAAACCTTCCCAGGTTTTGTCCCTAAGCCCAGTTGGCTTTCAGAAGGCAGAGCAAAGGGTGCGCTGGGCCATGCTGGGGCATCCTGGTGGATGGTTCGTGTTGGAGCCCTGAGAAACCAGCTCCCAAGATCCATAGTGGGACCTTTCAGGAGGGAGTGTTTCCCACCAGCTAAGGGCAGAGGCGCAGGGAAGGGTCGCAGGGGTGAGGTGCCGAATGTGCTTTGGGGCTTGGCTCCAGCCAAAGCCTTCCAGCAGCACCATCTGGATGCAGGGCAGACACTGGGCTGTGCCAAGGTGTTCCCGGGGCATTGGGTGCATCCTGTCAGATGTCTGTCCCAAGGTAACTGTGTCTGGTTGATAAACACCTCGCGGCTTCTCTGATTGACAGGCCTTTGGGTTTCCGGTGCGCACGAGCACAAGGTGAACTTTCGGTGGATATTTTCTGCTACTGGTGGTTCTGCAAGCATGTGCGTGAGTCACTTCACCCACCCCTGATACCAGAGGAACCGCTTGCACGAGTCCGGTTACTCATGTGTGCATGACCACCCAAAGGACACCGCCATCCCTCCCCGCTCCAAGGATCACCGACAATGCCCTGTCCCTTGCTGGGCTCTCCACAGGGATCCCAGCAGCTGACCTCGGCCAAAGCCGGTCCTCCCAGTGCACAGTTGGAGCAAACAGCACTGGAAATCGAGCTCTCTGACTCCAGGATTAAGATATAATTTTTAAATAGCTCGTTTGATATCTTTGCCGGTTTATTTGTTTAATAAAAGCACTTAGTTAGCTGGAGTCCCAGGCTCCTGGGGCTTTCATTTCTCTGCAGAGGAGATAAGAAAAGCGCATTTCCTTATCCAGTGAGTCATTTTTTCTACTCTTTAATTATGCATTTGTGCTATTATCAAGCGTATTCAGCTCTTAGATGCAAACAGTTCAAACTACTCACCAAGCTTTAACTTTCACTGCTCCAGAAACAATGAACAGCCATTACGAAGGGCTGGGGAGGCAAAGATGTGGAAGATGAAGAGGGGGACGGCTGATGCCCGGAACCGGCTGGGCAGCCTGGGCCGTGCTGGTGAGCAGGCACACGCTGGGGAAGTCAGCGGGGAATTTCTCCATGAGTAAGCGTTATCTTGTGTGAATTCACACATTGTTTTCTTGGACCAGGAGGAAGAAGACGGGCCGGGAAGGGAGCGTGAAAGAGTTGCAGAGGGGATAAAAAGGGCTTAGAAAATGGGAGGGGATAGGGTAAGATCAATCGCGATTATGAGGCTGCAACATCTTTCCACACAACAGGACCAGGGAGCACTTCGTTTGCAGGAGGACATCACAGCTGCTGTCCCTGGGGTCCCCGCCATGCATGTGCAGCTTCAGGTTTTCACTCCAGGTACCAAAACGGGAGCCATCAGCTCCCGAGCTCTACCGTAAACCTCGCTCTCTGTGTCAAAAGCAGCATGTAGGTACTGCGGTTTGGGCTTTCCCTGGTGCGTATATTTGACTGGAGGGGTCACAGAGTTAATCTGTCAGCGTGGTACAGCAGATGCCAGGACCCATTTCCCCCCGCCCCACATTAAACCAAGCAGGGAGGGGAGAGGGGCAGAGTGACAGTGCTACGGGGGGACCCAGGGGAATAGGGGCTGGGGGTTGCCGAGGGACAGCCAATGCGAGGGAAGCATGGGGGGGGATTTCAGGGGAGAGGGTGTGAGGGGGATGATGGAGCAGCAACCCCCTTTGGCAAAAGGAGACCATTGGGTGGAAACACCCCGGGGCAGGAGGAATAGCGAAGCCTTTGGAGCAGTGGGCTGTTTCAAGGGCAGGTGTCCTGACAGGGCACTGCCTGTTTTGT
>VZSZ01003906.1:1434883-1448793 GCA_013398815.1 Ibidorhyncha struthersii
TGTGGGGATGCCCACGTGCATGAGCACGTTGTGGCAGGGGGCTGCTGAGAGTCCTTTGTAGGGACTTGGCGAATAGTGGTGTGTGTGCCAGGCCAGTTCCTCGGGAGCCCTGCTGACCTGTCCCCAGCACTCCCCTGCCCACCCGAGCCACATCCCAGCTCTGATGCTGAATGGCTGTGGGGGCAGCGGTGACAGGATCCCCTAAACACCACCTCCCTGTGTTGGTGGGTGTCCGCCACAACCAATTGGGCACTGACCCCATGCTCAGGAGAGACCCTGTTGCCACTGGGGGGTCACTTTCTGTGAGATCCCACCTCCACCCGCCACTTCTCACACCGCGGCCAGGCCTCTCTGCTCCCTCAGCCACAGGAACCTGCTGGGACATGTCCCATGTCCGCGTTCCCGTCCTGGACAGTGGCAGTGGCAATGCAGGAGATGGCTGAAGGCTGTGCAGAAAGTGTGTACGGCCCAGTATGGGCATGGTCCAGTAGAGAGAAACTGGGGGGGGAACTGCTGGCCTGGGAGGTGTTAAGAGTAGTCTATCTTTAGGTCATTCCTTGCTTTCAGCCCAAATCCAGAGCCATCCACAGCTAAAACACTCGTGCCTAAATTGTGATGTATTTTGAACTCAAGCTTATGTGTGCCATGGAAGTGGAAGTGTTGAAACCTGTCTTGCTTCAAGCGATGCTCTGATCCACCCTCCTCTCCCCACTGAGGGCACCCACGAGGCTCAGCACAGACCCCAGCTGTCACCCCACATGTCCCCGGCTCTGCAATTCCCAGCCCTCCCACCTCTCCGGTCCTCTGCCCCAGGAGCCACTGGCCAGCGAATGCTCACTTGGGCAGCACTTAACCCCTCGATCTGCCGCCCCCGGAGCCGCATGCAGCAGGCAAGCTACTCTCCTCACATGCCGCCGGCACGCCAGGCTCCGCTTCAGCTTGAACGCCGGGAAAAGCAAAGGGCATAATTTTAGGAGAAGCGTGTGAAATGTGTTCTGGCAGATCAGCCGAAGAGCTCTCCAGCGAAAGGAAAGCATTAACATTTGCAAAAGGTCCTTGCAACAAAGCAAAAAATTCCCAGCAGGCAAATCCAGCAGTGTCCAGCCACTCAGATGTGGGGATGTACAAACTCCGGGATGCAGACGGGGATGGGGCAGGTCCATTGGTTTGGGAACGGTCTGGGAGTGTCCTGGGAAGGAGAAGTCCCTGGGCAGGAGTGTTATGCTAGTGGGATGAAATGGTGGAGGCAATTGGAGTGGGAAGGACCGTCGGCTCCTGGCCAAGATTGACACCACACAGGAGTGCAAGGGGATGGGTTTAGATTTGCTTGGGATAGGATCTGCCCCAGGTCTGAGCTCCTCTTCTCCGGCCAGTCCCTCTCCCCCACATGATGGATTCGCAGAGAAAGGAGGGGAAAAAAAAAAAACCCTGAAGCCTGCAGCCTGTGATTCATCCTTACTATATTTGCACTTATTATTAGAAAGACGAAAATACAGCCAGAGCTGGAATTACAGATTTAGTAAGCAGGACTGCCTATTTCAGCATATACTGCTTCTCCCAATAACTCTGATGCTCCAGGAGACCGACTTACACCCTCACTAACATTGAGGCATTGCCCCACACAGTCTGGTGATACATCTGGGTGGATATATTAAGCAAGCAAGTCCTTCAGGGATGGCAGTATTTGGGTTCCTGGTGGTGCCCACTCAGCACACCGCACCACCGGCCGGCACTCGCAAACCTCTGCCTCAAAATTCAGCTCATCCAGATTTTGGAGATATATCGGCCCATGAAAGCCACAGGCAGGAGAGACTTGTTTGCTCTCTGCTTTACAAACCTTCTTCAAGCCTGTCAGGGAGCCTGTGCCGAGGGGGAAGAGGGGGAGACCCTGAGCTTGACGGTTCCTTGCGGTAACTCGCCCCATTGCCCCATGCCCCCAGCTTTTTATGAACAAATTATTAAAAATAATACCCACAAGGGCTGAGTGCCACCTTCTTGAACCCAGGGGTCTCGGTGACCATGCCCAGCCCTGCACCAGCCCTCGTCCCTGTGCATGGCCGTTGGGCCCTGCACCCAGCAGGGAGGGAAAGCAGCTGATGTCTCCCTGTGACACCTCTCTGCACTACCCCACACGAGGAGATCTGCCCTCTGTCAGGCTGGGCAGCCTGCCCGAAGGCCACAGCATCCTCCTGCACTGTTTTTTTCCTCCCCCCCTGAGCTGCTAGTTGTGGTCAAGCAGCCGGGGTATCTGCTGCAGTCTGCTTGCTTGGCTTAAGAGCTTTTGGTTTGCTACGAAACTGGGTTCATTCAACATTGTGGCTGCCCGCAAAAGACGTTTTCTGAGGTTTAATAAAGCAGCAGCCAGCTTTAAAGCCAGTGTGAAGCAAATAAACTACCAGGTACCAGGTGTGGTTGCTGGTCTCCAGCATCTTGCTTGCAAAGCATCGGTGTGCTGAGCCTGCTCCAAGCACAAAAGCTCCCAGGTATGCCAGCGTGGAGTGGGCAGGAAGGCAGCATCAGATCCCCGCCGCCAACCTGAAAATTTGGGTGTGTTTTCCTGTGAGATGCCAATGCGGTACCAGGAGCAGCTCAGGCCATGGAGGCGAGCAGGGCCCTGGGATCTGTCCCTCTGGCCACCGCAGCCCACGCAGGGATGTGACCCCAACAGGGTGAGCACTACAGCAACACAGACATTTTGGCAGCAGCGCGGTGACCCGCATGGCCAATGTTTGCAGGGAACATGTCCTTGTGTGATGCTTTCCTCCTTGTGTTGGCAGTAAGAGAGAGCCACTGCTTTGTGGGGTGGATTTTTGGATTGCTCTGTCCCCAAAGAAGGAAGGGCAGCGTGCAAGGCAGCCAGTTCTTGGGACCGCGAGTGGCAGGAGGCTCTGAGCAGAGGACCCCACGATGCAATCATGTTTGCTGTGAGAGGCACCGGGGGACTCCACCTTTGGGATTACAAAATACTGCGTGACCCCAACCGCTCACCAGAGAGGTGATGGCACCCCTATTTCTGTCCCTGGCCTCCTAGGGAACATGTGGGAGGTATTTTTATCCTCCTGCCAGCTCCCTTAGTCACCGGCGCTTGCTTTAAATGGGTCAAGAGGGAATAAAGACGCCGCAGCCCTTGCTCCCTCGCTGCCTGTCTTGGAGCACATTTACCAGCAGCAGTGACCCTCCCTCCTCTCGTGCTCCATCCCAGCCAAGTGCCGCCATGGACCTGGAGACCCAGGAGAGATCTCTGCCACTTGGGCAGTGTCGGCTGCAATTAACTCCTCATTAAAAGCCTGGTGGCAAGGCAGCCTCGCTGCAGAGGTGCCACGTGTCAGGACAGCCCTGGATGGCGGGGAGGAAGCTGGCTTCCCTGACGGTGGCAGAGGCAGCGTGCCAGGGTGGATGGATGCACAGGGGAAAGGGGCAGCAGGAAAACTGCATCCATCCAGAGTCCACAGACACGTGGGTACAGGGTGGCAGGACTGGCCCTGGGGTATGGAGGGCAAGTATGGCCCCACTGAGTCATTTTAGGAAGGGGATGAGGTGCACTGGGAGAGCCCACAAGATTTGCATCTATTGCCAGCAAGGCTGTAACAGCGTTTGACATCAATGACCCCAAAACAGCAATGACCTTCCTGGGACATGGTGCCACTCACTGCTGCAAGTCCCAGTGCTCTGTGCCACATGTTTTTGCATATCTTGTGATCATCGTGCCAGCACGGCTCAGGTGAGCCTGCCTGGGCACCATGTTTCATGGGCTTGCATCTGACTACACCTCCCGTTTCCACCCGGGAACCGCAGGAAAACTTGGAGGTTTGGTGCCAGGGCTCTGCCTGAATATCTCCTCCCACCATGGCTCCAGCCCCCCTGCCCTGGCACAAGCCCAGCTGGCTCTGCGAGCAGTGCATCCCTCTTCCAGTGGCAACACTAGC
The DNA here is from genome assembly GCA_013398815.1 of Ibidorhyncha struthersii. Taxonomy (NCBI): domain Eukaryota; kingdom Metazoa; phylum Chordata; class Aves; order Charadriiformes; family Charadriidae; genus Ibidorhyncha; species Ibidorhyncha struthersii. The sequence continues at coordinate 1,438,810 of VZSZ01003906.1, forward strand.
TGGTCACCAGGTCAGGACATTTTAAAGGGTTGGCTCGTGAAGGGTGATAACAGAGCTCCACATCTGCCCGCGCTCGGCGTTTTGAGGGTGCAATTTCCACAGCGGTTGCCTTTCCGGCTGACACCCGGTTTGGAGGGGACCAAGCCAGCCTCCAAGGTGACCTCAAGGGATGAGCAAGGGGCGAGCTGCAGCACCCAGGGGAGATTTGGGCCTAATCCTTGTGACATCTTATTCCCAGAGAGAGAGAAAAACAGCGGGAGACAAGCCGGGTGCGGGGAGGGGGCGGGGGAAACGATGGCTGACAGAACCAGGCAGTCGCCTCCATCACATTTAAGGGAGTTCATTTTCCTCCTGTCTCCTCAGATCTGTCCTCCCACTGCGCTTGCAAAGAGCCACGCGGCATGGCTGCCCCAGGGAAGAGGCAAGGGGAGGGGGACTGGCTCGTTGGGAGACATTCCAGAGAGGAACCACAGGTCCAGGCACATGGTGTGGATGGGGGTGCATCCCCCGGTGTGAGGTGTGAGCTGGATGGAGAGCGAGGGATGGCAGCCTGCCCGGGACCCCTGCCACATGCAGGGGATGTGGGATGGGTGCTGGCAACCCGGCTCACCCACTCTGGTGGGAAAGCATTTTTGCCGTAGGAGGAGACTGCAAAGTCCTCCCAGGCCACCAGCAGCCATCCCAGTGGGCCCCAGCACAGTGCTACCCTCGGGCACCTCAAGGCAGAAGCCAGGTCTGGGGAAAGCCAAAAACTGGCATAAAGATGGTGAGATTAAAACAAAAACAAGGAAAAAAGCAAAGTTTTGGGACTTTTCTCATTTCATCTCCAGCTCCTGAGCCTCCAGGCTACGCTCGTTTTACCTTTGCAAGGCTTTTCTCTGTGAGCCGGAGGACTAGAAACCCCCTTCTTGCTAATGCAGGCAGAGCCCCATGGGCACTTGTGTGGGTGGGGAACCTGGCAGGGCTTTTTGGGCTCCAGCCCCTTTGATTTCTAAAGCCACTGAGCCCCCCTCGCATGGCCAGGGAGGGGGAAGTGGCACGAGAGCAGCAGCGAGGGCAGTGCTGCTTGCGGAGGCATCCATCCCCTGAGGTAAAGCCGGTGCAACGGGAAAATGTCTCTGGCGATGATGTGGAAGATGGCAGAAGGGCCGCTCAGGTGTTGCTAATTTTTAAGACTGAGCTTTTTTTGTCTTTGCAATACGACTGCTCGGCAAGGCATGACATTTCCCTGCCGCTGCCATCCCAGCTGCCCCTTCTCCCACTGGTCCTGCCACTTGCTGAGGGCAAGTTCATGGTGGCCATGCAGCCAGCAAGCTCTTGTTTGGGGCTGAAGGACAACCTGGAAATGTGAGCTGAACACCCGAACATGAGCTCCATGCTGAAACATCCTCTGCTGCTCCGAAGAGCCCTTTAGTATGAGGCATCTCTGATGCACATACCATTTCCCCGCTGCAGGATGGTGCAACTGTCTGGGGTTTTCCCTTTCACCTAAAGCACTGGAAATATTTTAGATAGAGCAGCCTCAAGCTGTCAGCCCTCCCCATGAAACAGGGGCTTCAGTCTTCACTGAGGAGGGGCAAACTGGGGCAAGAGAGCTCCCACATTTCCAAATGCTTAGCACTCTGCATCCTCCATGCCTCCCAAAGTCAGGAGCCTAAAGTCTTTTCTCAGGCTCCTAAACACCAAGGGAATGGAAATCAGGAGATGCTTTTCGCTGTGCTCAACGACATGCCTGGGGTAATGTGGCAGCTCTGGGGCATGGCAGGGAGCTGTTTTCTGAGCCAGATTTGCTCTGCCCAAGCTCCATTTTCCCCTTCCCACCTTCCAGGCAGGACCCCAGTGAAAGGAGCTCCGGCTGGGCTCCTCTCCCAGTGCCCGGCTTGGTGCATGGCAGCCTCCCTTTCCCCAGCAATGCCAGGGCCCACTGCTCCATCCGCGATGGCTGCTCCATCCACGACGGCTGCTCCATCCTTAAAAAGGATGGTAGCTGGGAGTTTTTATACCCGTTTCAGACCTGGCCCAAGACTGCTGGGCTCTCCGTGCCACTGGCGGTAGAGGGGAAACTCACTGCTGGTGGATGCCAAGTGCATATTTTTCTCCTCGCATGTGCAATTACGGCCATTGGTTGTGACAAATACTGGCAAGCTTTTAAAATTAGCAGGGCAATCGCAACCCTGCATTCATGCCCCTTGCTCCAGCAGCCCCAGCCTTGCATTTAAGCCCATTGCCAGCCAGGTCATGAGCATCATCATCCTCTGCCTGTGAAAGGCCGATGGTACATCCCGAAACACAGCACGGGGAGCGGAAAGCGAAGGGCTGGACCAGTGCCAGCACCAGTGGGAGACCGCACGGGGTGTTCGTGGGCTCTCGTGACAAGATGGATGTCCATAAGTGAAAGCCCTGTTTGGGGGGACATCAGGGACATCGGGGACATCTCTCTCTGCAGCAACTATTAGACTGTGAACTAGTCTTCAAAGAGGAGCGATGGGTGAGGATTAACACCTGCCCTGCACAAGGCCTGGGAGGCTCAAACACAGCTTTCCCCGCTGGGTTGCATGCCCTCCCTGCCTGCGGTATGTGAGCTGGTGCACAGGCAGCTTCACCGTCCCCTCTGCCCACACCCCGCCGGTGGGACCCCACGTGCGCAGGCGCATGCCCCGGCCGCCTCGGCTGCTGTGCTCGGGAGGTTGCAGAAGTGAGAGCAGACCTGTCACATCCTCCGCCCTGAGCCCGCTTTGCTGCTTTGGCACGTTTTTAATGATGCTTGGCTTGCTCCAGCCTGAGATACTCCCATAGCCACCTATGCCTCACTGCCTGGATTTTCAGATTTTCACCTGTTCTTTGTAATTTAGTCCTATTCCTCCCATTACACATTTTCCCTCTTGCCCTCTCTTGGAGCTGCAGGTAGTTACTGAGCCCCTTGTCTGGTCTCAGCACTTCACAAACGTCATGTAGATCTTCCAAAATAACTTGTGGGGAATCAGTCTCTCGCCTTCTTTTCCTTCCCTCCTTTTCCCCAAGATTTTCCATTGATCCTTGTGCATCCCTGGTCACGGGAGTTTCTGCTGACACTCATCCCCCAGTCCCTTCCTTCCCTGCGGGGGGGAACGATGGCCTTCATGATGCAGTTCATCTCAAAGCTGTTTGCTAATTTGCCCTCTTCTCACCTCTAGACCGCACTGACCAGTGCCAGCCTTCCCCCTTCCTCACATTATATGGGATTTTTTAATCCCCAGAAATATTTGCTTCAGCTGACTCTCACCCTGCCAGCTTGCAATGGCCACATGCCTTATACAGTGGCTCACACGTGTCAAGGGATGGTCCCTTGCCGCGTGATGAGACAGGGAGGCAGAAGGGGTACATGATCTCTGAAGCACAGGGATGACCCAGCCTCAATACTAAGGCTCTTCTGCTGTCATTAGAAATGGTGGCAACACTGGCAGCAAGAAAATTGCATTTTAAAATAAGTTCCAGGAAGGTATACTGAATATTTTCCATTTATCCAGTGCGCAGCAACGAGGAGTGGGATGGAAGGGGTGGCTGAGGCTCAGCAGCAGGGACTTTATGCCCCTGGCTATCACAGGTGATTGTGCACTTACATGGGTTCAAGGGAAGGCCAGACAAGCTCAGGAAGGAGAAACCCTTTGAGACATACCAAACCCAAGAGACAACCCCTGGGTCAGGAGTCCTCCAGCCCCAGGCTGCTGGAGGTTGAGGAGATGGCTTGGGAAAGTCTCATTAAACGCTTGCGCCCCTACTGTCTCCTCAGCATCTTCCTTTGGTCACGGTCAGAGATGCTTCCTGGGGCTGGACAACCTCTTGGTCTGACCCTTCCTGCTCTTACCCTTCCTTCCGAGGGGCTCAAAGCCACGATGGCTTCGGCTGGTGTCCCTGGGTGACAAACCCAGGACTTGTTTCACCCAGAGCCCTGCTGCTGGTGGCATCTGTCCTTGTCCCCGGGCTGGGATTTGGGATGCAGAAAGAAAATGCCATATTCGGTGGGAACACCAAGGTGACTCCCGATTGCTGCAGCAAGGCTCCTGCTGGCACAGCGCAGGGATGGTTCCTGCGGGGGGGAAAGCGACATGCTTGATTTTTAGCCTCCCAAAAGGCAGGGGCTTATTGCACAGCGAAATGTCAGCGGGTTAATGACAGGAGACCAGAAGCAAATCCCTGACACTAATAGGATTGGGCCGTCTTCAGCAGGTCTCACTCGCAAAGGCGGATCAGGCCAAAATGAAGCTGGCTCAGGAGCCTGAAGGCTCCCAGTGGGTGAGGGAGCTCTGCCCGCAGCCAGCCCTCTGCCTCCTCTCTAATCCAGGAAAAAGAGACATCAAAGGGCAAGCGCATCCACCCCGGGACCGCTCTCGGGAAGCCAAGGGCAAACAGAGCCCGTGGTCTGCCGATGGAGAGGGGAAGAGCCAGCTTGGCACATGCCTGGGGAAGGGCAGTCAGAGGAAGGTGATGGTCCCAAAGATGGCACACTGCTCTGTGCGGAGGCGATGTCAGGGGGCAGCACATTCGCGCCTCCACTTTTTCTTTAGCTTCTCTCTCATCCTCATCCTCTGCCATGTGAAAAGCAAACCTGATCTGCTGGCCCCCCCCTTCCCCTCCCTGGTATTAGTTAAGGACCTTGCCCGCCGAGTTCTGCTCATGAGCCTTCCCCGATGCCTGCCCGAAGCCCTTCTTTCTCAGGACACATCCCTGATTGCTTTTTCACACCTTTGCACTTCAAGGAAGGGCAGGACCGGGAAGTCTGGAGACAGCCTTTGCTGGGAAAGGGTTATTGTGAGAGGAAGGGGATGCTGTGTCCCTCCACCTCCCCTCTGGAGGACCCCATCCCCCGGCACTGGGCAGAGCAGGCGGAGGAGGAGGCGGACATGCTCCTGCTGCCAACATCCCACTAGCCATCCTCTATTTCCATGTCGGAACTTTGTCCTTGTAGAAGAAAAGGAGATTTCATCTGCTGGCTGGGAGGTCTGCAGGCACTGGGCAGCCCTGCTCGGATGCCAGCCAGCTGGCCTGGCCAGCCTCCCCCACGCACGGGCAGATCGGCTGCTCCGGTTGCTCCAGCCACCTCCCTCCCTGGGGGGGTCCCCCGTCCACGGCACATCCACCCGACCTCTTCCTGAGATGGCCATCAGCACAGGGCCGCGCAGAACTCCCCTACGCCCCTCCGCCACGCATTGACACACGCACACACCGCTCTGCCAGATGCTTACATGCATGCACATGCCCACGCACGTGCCGCCCCACACCATGCATTTACACGCATACACACGCACATATGTGCACCCACCCACACCCCCCACCGCACACTCAGACATGCACCGCTGCCACATGCACAATTTTACATGCCTGCATCCCATTCCGTGGCTTGTATTCCCTGTGGCCGCCCCGGCTTGTCGGCACTTACATCCCGCTACAGCCGCACGCACGGTTACACCCGCCTGGCCCCGACGCATGCTGGCTGGGGGTGATGAACCCCCTTACGTCCCCTGGTGCCCGGGGATGAGGAGGGGCAGCTGGTTTGCATGGAAGCATCCCACCATGCCGGCTGTGCCGTGCTGTGCCGCCCCACGGGCTCCGAGCCTCCCACAGCACCTGAGCGTACCTGGCAGCCAGCTGGTGCCTGTGCCAGAGCCCGTGCTTGGCACGGCCACCCTTCCCAAGGAGAGGCTCTGCCCGCTGCTGCCGGTCTGCCGCCGGGATGGCACACTGCACGCTGCTCCCGGCCATATGGCCTCCTCCCACTGACCCTGCCTTGGCCACCGGAACAGGCGCCCTAAATCTGCTCTCCCCCCTCTGCCCCCAGCAAACACCAACAGATCACTCTGCCACCACCGCCATCTCAGGTTCTGAAGCGTGGGGGGGAAGCGCTGGGTCCCTTTTGCTGCCACAGCCTGTTTTTTATTGCTCCACAGTTGGCAAAAGCACAGAATCATAGAATCTTCTGGGTTGGAAGGGACCCCTGAGGCCCTTGAGCTGCTGGGTACCGAGTGCCTGCGCAGGGGGAGCATTTACCAGCGCAGCCCCAGCCACCGGCACGGTCGCCAGGATTAATCTTAAATGCAAAGTCCATACACAGCCAGCCCCACTGGGATCCTGGGGGTCACAGCAGATGCTCGGGGGCCTCTGCGGCTGTATCTGGGGGCACGGCTGCCCTCTAACAGCGGCAGCTGGGGGAGCTTGGGCTGCCAGCCGGAGCCTGCTCGCCCGTACCGCAGTGTAAATGAAAAATAAGCCCTTGCTTTGAGCTGATTTTCTCCGGATTCTTCTGGATGTCATTTGGGTTTGAATCTAGCTGCCTTTGGGAAGCTGGGAGCTTGCAAATCTTGACTTTTGAATGTTTGCAATTATGATCGTAATGGTAAAGGCACATATGCTTCTGTGTTTTCTATAAGCCGTTATGAGGCACAATTGCTCTTTTACAGCCTTTTTACAGCCAGCACATCAAGCACGGGGGGGGGAATAAAACCCTTATGCACTTTGGGCTGGAAATAGGATGGCTGGGGGCCCCTCCGGGCCCTGCTGCCACCACGTCCCTGTGCCCCCCCCAGTGCATTTAACTTTCCCCTGCTTTAGCTCTCTGTCACCGACAAAAGAAGCCCAAGGTCTCCTTTGGGTTCCTTCATCCATTGATTCCATAAGGATGTGCGGAGGGGAGCAGCACCTTACTGCACACTAGCCCAGTACCTGACCCTGGGGATCCCTTATCCCAGTCCCAGACAGTGGATCCAGGAATACTCCCTCCCAGCAGGATATTGATGTCCAAACAAATGTCCCCCATAGTGAAGACAAATGCAAGGAGATCCTCTTCCCCAGTTCACCAGCTTCAGTAGCCAAAGTTTCCAAGGGGAGCAGGTTTCTCTGGGGTGTCCCAGCGGACGGTGGGAGGCACAGGGGACGCCAGTGCCCCACATACCCCCAGGGACAGTGGCAGGAGCTCTGCTTCTCCACTGCCTCCAGGCAGGGGATGGCACTGCAGCGCGAGCTGGAAGCTCTTCCTGACAGCCTTCCTTCGTCTTCAGCTCTTCCCAGCTGACGATGTCAGGCATTAGCTGCTGATTTGCAAGTGCAAAACCCACCCTAGCAGCGCTCCTTGGCAGACTGGCAGGACATGCTGGCTGGCGGGAGCCCTCCTGCACCGACACAGCCCTTCAGTGTGGGGCATCCACCCCATACCCACATCCTTTCCTCTGTTCACCCCTCGGCCCGGGACCAGCTCAGTGCTGCATGGCAAAAATAACTTTTTGAGGTAAATGTCTCTGATTTCTTAGGTCTAGGAGGGGCTCCCTGGGTTGCTTTGGGACTCCAACCACCCGCCGCTGGCTTTTCCAGGGCTCTGATTGCACCCCAAAGTCTCCCGCGCTCAGGGAGGCTCCTGTGGCTTTGATTCCCCTTAATGATGGTGATGGCTCTTTCCTTCTCTTCCTCCTCATTCGGCAGGGGTCTGGCAGCTCTGCCTGGCTTGTACCCCCACGACTGGTAGGGATATGGGTCTGTCGGGCTGTCTGGCCACAACAGAGATGATCTCCTCCGGATCACCATGCCCTGCCAGAAACAATCTGTTTATAGTGTCAGAGCTCGGCATAACACTCCCCACTCAGTGTTGAACCACTCGTAACCTACTTCTGCAGGAGCAGAGATACCCTTCTGTAGTTTGGGTGGTGTTGTCACTGCAGGGCATATGTCCATGGCATCCTCCAAGGCTCATGGCCAAAGCCTACTGGAGCTCCTGTCCTAAATCCCCATCCCCAGAAGTGCCTGAGGATGCCTCAAGCACCTCCTTTGCTTTTTATCTGGAAGTCCCTGCCAACCTGAATTTTCCTACAAGTCCTGCCACTGATTCCTGGGGATGTGAGAGGTCTGGGTGCCAGGCTATAGGATTTTCCTCACACAGCTCCCTCCCTTTTGGGATGCAGCTAGTGGCCAGGGCGCTTGTTTGACGAAGATGAGCTGACGGCTCAGCAGGGCTGATGGCTGCAGCTGCCGGTGCCAGCACTGCACAGAGCCAGCCCCTGTGGGATCTTGCCCTGCATGCCGGGGACGTGCTGGAGGGGTGCTCCTCCACTCCGTGCCCTTGGGTTCAGCTTCCTTCTGGGTTGATGCATGCAGCTAACGCCTGCAAGCGGCTTTCCCTCCCTCCCTCTTCCTCCCAGAGACCCTTCAAATGGGCTGCTTCACACTCAGTGAACACCCTCTCCCCTTTAAAACTGTTCCTTTTCTCCCAGGTCATGCCAGGCAACCATTTTCCAGCAAAGTCCCTGGTTTTGGCCAGTTTTTTGCTCAGCCTGCTAACAGCCTGCTAAAGCCTCCGGGCCTTCGGGCCGGCTCTGCTCGCACGCACGTCGGGAGCGATCGGCCACTGCCTGGGAAATGATTGCTGGCATTACCTGGGCAGCCAGCAAACTTTGCTTGCGCAGCTTCTCTCAAGGCCAACACTGCTGTCAGCTATTAGCACTAACGACCCCCATGCCTGCAACTTCCAGCCGATGGGGCCTTTCATCAGAGAGCCCCTCCGAGATTTGGGGAAAGCATGGCTTTTGGATACATGCGGTTTTCTTCCGCCTCACTGGCTTTTTATCTCTTTCGGGAAGCTCTGGAGGCTGCAAGCTACCTTACCTAATGGATCTCTATTAGGTTGTGGCACTGGGGGCCGATCAGACGTGTCCCAGGCTCCAGCTGCTCTCCTTATCCATGTTTTCAATGTCTTTGGCTTTTGCCAGCCTCCAGATGGGAAGCGGCCGGGGGCCTGCAGGGCCCAGGCTTAGTGACCGGGGAGAGGATATTTTATTCCCTAAATCACTCCCACAGCAAAACACAGCAGCATTTCACCCTCGCTGGGGGGGGGAAGCTGTTGGTTCAAAGCTCTGCCCTGAAACATCACGTCACCACGATGCGCAGGGAGGATGATGACAGCGCGTTTCATCCCCCTGTGCGGCACGTGGCACGGCACTCTCCCACCCAAGCAGCTCGCGACAGCCAACTCCAGCCCCACATGCCCACAGGAGGCTGCCCAAGACCTCCGCTGTGGCAGTTATCTCTGCAGGATCTCCGCGTCGGTGTGAGACCCTAAACCTGCCACCCGTGGTGGGGCAGGTAATGGACATGTCCTGGGGACAGGCTGGTTTCCAGGGCTTCAGCGTTGGGCTGAAGGAGGCACCCGTCAGAGGGAACTGAGCCTTCCCAACCTGTTTAATCTCACCTCCTTCATGACAACGTCTATTTGTACCACTGCTCGCGTGGGGGCTGAGGTCTGCTGTGCTGGCACTGTGCAGCGCAGAGGCAGCTCCGTCCCCCAGGTTGGGGTACCAACAGGGCATGTGCTGAGTACAGGGGCAGGATGAGGCTGTATCCAGCCTTGCTCTGCCGGAGCATGGAGCAGATTTCCTGCCCTTCCCTGCGGCAGGATGCAGAACTGTCTGGAGATGACGAGGCTGCAGCCACAGCTCACACATGTGTCGCTGCCCCTGGCCTGGACCACTCTTGTCCTGGGCTGCACAATGTGCCAGTGCTGGGCGAGGAGCTTGATGGTCCTTCAGTTTCCCCCACACTGCTCTTTCCACAACAGCCCCAGAGCAGGGAAAGCAAATCCTGCCCTTATGGGGAGAGGACCGGGCAGTAGAATACCGTCATTATGGGTGGCACCAGCCAGAGAGCAGAGCAGTGGGTGCACATCACCCAGAGAGGTCCAGACTTTGAAGCCCAAAAAAGGAGCCAGCCAGTGCCTTGCTAAAAATCATCCTGGCTCTGGGGAGGACACATTTCTGGGGGGTGCCCCAGTAGCCCCCCACTTCACCCATCCTGCAGCCTCCCCGTGTGCACAGCTCCCTTTGGGGGATGCTCTGATGCTCACACCGGGCTGGGGCTGCTGCCCTCCCCCCTTCCCCCGTGGCTCACAGCTGTGTGGCTGCAGGAGGGCACCCCACCGCCACGGGGGCTGTGTATCCCCCAGCACGTACCCGTCCTGCACCCCAAAGT
>VZSZ01003906.1:1459622-1485536 GCA_013398815.1 Ibidorhyncha struthersii
AGGTCCTATGTAAACCACAACGGCTGGCCATGGCGGGAGACACATCGTCCTTCCTCTCCTGGGGATGGGGGCTGCCGGCTGCGCTTCACCATCGAGGAGGCACCGTGGCCTAGGAGACTGTCCCTCTCATTCAGGCAACAAGTTTCAGCTGTTCTCAGCCCACCCCATGAAGAAGCTGAGCCAGGGGCACACAGATGGAGCAGTGCGCTGCTCAGGGAATGGGGGGCGCTGATGCCGGACAGACCAGAGCCCCCAGGGATGGGGGGGGGGGACACACATCTTGCTGGGGCCAGGCACCCCCACCTAGCCCCTGTGAGCAGGTGGGGGAAGAGCAACAGACTCAAAGCACCATCCCGGCGCTGCTGGCAGAGCCCGAGCAGCCTCTTTCCCTCCTCCGCCTCCCCTTCCCCACTACCCCGGCCTCCACCTTGTCAATAAATAATACATTAAACTGTGTGGCCTCGGTATGGATTGGCTGGGGGACCCCATGCTGCTCCCAAAAGCCCAGCCCCTTCCCCACGGGCAGCAGCGTGCAAAGCCCACTCCTCCACAGGGGCTGAGGGACTTCCTCCATGGGGGATGTGGTGGGAATACAGCTTCCAGGGCCAACTGCAAAACCCTTCGAGCAGCTACACGAAAAACCAAACAGATCTCCTCTGCCTGAAGTTTAATGGTTCTGACAGTTTTACCAGGGGGAGCAGAGAAACAGAGATGGAGCAAAATGACACTGTTCCAAGCAAGGTCAGGTAAAATGCTTTCCTCCTATACAGATGCTCCTAAAATTGCAGGCTTGTGGCCCGGCTCTACCTTGCGTAGCTCTGCTGAAACCATCAGCCTCTTGGGTTGCTTCCAAAGGAGCGCGGAGACACCACACTCGCTCCACCAAGGGCCCATCTTTCATTGCAAGCCATATAGCTCAATTTTCCAGGTTACCTGGACAAAAGGACTGACAGCTTCCCAAAGCGTTTGTGTGGTTAGATATCTCTGAAGAACATTTCAGGCTCACCTATGCTTAAGAGCACCTACTGGGTGGGATGAAGAGGGCTGAGAAAGAGGGCAGGCAGGAGGTGGTGGTAACGTTTGCCTTTATTAGGTAACAGATGCTCACGAGCCCTGGAATAGGGGTTTCAGACAGCAGATATGTTCCCTGGGGAACCCCCCCACCACCAGTTGCACCTCGTTTCACAAAGCATCCCTACTCCAGACTCCATGTGGATAAATAGACTTTCTTCACATAATCCATAAAACAATTTCCTCCCACCCGCAAACAAAACCAAAAAAAAGTTACAGTATATACACACACATATAAAAAAAGTTGTAGGGACAGCGGATTTATGAACAGTGTAGAAAAAACAGGGCAAAGATCCCTTGCCCTGGAGGGGAGAGAAGTACCAGCAGTGCTAGAGCCTCCCGTGGATCATGCCATTAGCCACCAGGGTTTCAGCCCAGCAGCCTCCCACCCCCAGCCCAGCCGGTCCTCCCTGCAGCCCAGCCCCTAGTACTCCATCCACCGTTAGTGACAAAGTGAAGCCTCAGAATCTCTGTTTTCCAAGTCTCGCTTCCTCTTTTACTAGAGCACAAAACTTCCTGTGTGTTGGATGCTGATCTGGGGAAACACGAAATAACTGGGAGGTTGCCACAGGTAAGGAGTTTCTGTATTTCAGGAAAAACCCATGACCAGGAAGTCAGTGCAAGAGCCGCTTAAGAGGAGAAAAAGTAGAAGGATGTGATCTGCTCCCCAAAATAGGATCACTGATAAGCTAGGAAACTTGGGCTGGGCAATCAAAACCCACCCAAACCCAAGAGCTGTTCTGCACACTTAGGACACCTGCTCATCGCAGACATGCAAGAGCAACCTCTGCCCCTCAAAGGACGAGCTCGCCTCCAATTACACAGACTGCTGGCCATCAAGCCTGGAGGTCCACCAGCTATTCCCCAAATAAAGTAGGAGAGGAAGAGAAGTGTCTTCTGGTCCCCACGGTTTTGTTCACCGCTATGGCAAAGGGTCACTGCGAATGGGATTTTCTGGGGCACAGGTTTCTCCTGGTCCCCATTTCCAACTTGTTGAAGCCAGGCTCTAGGACTAGCATTACTTGTGTTCAATTCCTATCGCACATGAAACCCCCAAAAGACCCTGTGCAGAGTGAGACAAGAAGCCCCCATCCTTTTCCCCTCCGTTTGGAAGGAGCTCAAGCTCTCACACCCCTCTGCAAAAGCTGGGCACACATAGAAGCTTCTTGCAAAACAGCCCCAGTTCCGATTTTGCAGGAGCCATCGGGCTGTACGGGCCTGACCAGGACAGGATAGGATTGGGCTGCTGCCCATATCTAAGTGCTTCTAGCTGCCGACACGGAGCACAGGCCAGCTGCATGCAGGGAGGAACAGCGACGCCAGCCCACCAAAGGCTCGTTTCCACATTTGCACCCGTGAGAGGGCAACTGCTTTGCACATCTTTGGAGAGATGCAACAGGAAAGGCAGAGAGAAAGAGGGCAAACCGTTCCCTCCCTGTCCCCGATCCACCTCCCCCTCCTGGAAAGTCACAGGCGATTCAACACCTGCAAGTCAAACTGCTCTCATGCCATGGTAACAGAGCTGGGAGACTCACACCCTGAGCCAGTGACTCCCAGTCCCTGCAGGAGCTCAGGAGCTGCTGAACAGTTGGAGAAGGGAAGGAGAAACACCTAAGACAAGTTCTGGGACTGGGACTTGAGTAAAATAAAAACCTGTTTCTAAAAATTGTTTCTGCATCAACAAAAAGGCACCAGAGAAGCAGTCACCCTTCACGCAGGTTGCTGCAAGTCCACCTCTGCTGCCACCCGGCACCAGATGACCAGGGACTCCCCAGCCTTCTACGAGGCTCTGCTTGTTGTAGGCTGCCCCAAATCCAACCCCCTGCCAAAAAAAAACCAGAGGCAGCCCTGATCACAGGAAGGAAGTGCATGAAGTGGAGAGGAAGGGAAATCTGCTGCATCGTTCCCCACATATTTGTAAAGCCACAAACATTCCTATAAAAAACCTGTATAAAAACTGTAGAGAAATTTGCTGGGCAGTACTGGCCCCAAACAATACTCCCAGAGCACCTCTGTAAGTTGGGTCTAGCGGGCTTCAGTTTCCTGACACACAGCTCAAGGATAGCTGGTGCCTTCCCCCTCTCTCCCAGGAACGGCCCCAGACCCCAGCAGCCCCGTGGGGCAAGGCTTGAGCAGATCCTCTGCCCTCCCCGGAGGTTTCTTTCTGCAGAGGTGTTTGGGAAGGGAACAAGATGCTCCTGAGGACACGGGATGTGCCACTTCTCTATGCCTTGGGCTTGTGGGCTTCTCCTCCCAGCAGGGATGGGGCAGCGCTTCCCAACAGCCCCAGGCACAATCGCAAAAACCACAACTGGACAGATTTCTGCTGCAGCACCCGAGAACAAGCAAGGGGGCTAATAAAGCTAAACCTGGGGCAAGTTAAAAAACAAAAACAAAACCCGCCCTCCCTCTCCCACCCCATCGCAATCCCACCAGCACAGCCCTAACCTAGCGCTTTTTTTTTTCTTTTTTTAAGCTCAAGAAGGGAAGTCCAGGCTGACTGTCGACCAGGCTGTCTTTGCACAAGGCGGCCCCACATCGGCGTTAGGAGGCGGCGATGGCCGTGCCCCCACTCAGCTTGACGATCATCTGCTGGCAGTCGTTGCAGGACCGCTTGTCCCCCACCTTCTCCAGGGTGCGGGCAGCCTCAGCCAGCAGGACCGCCCGTTGGCCTGGGGAGGAGAGGAAGGAGAGGGGGAGATGGCGACAGGCTAACAGGATGGCCGTGGCTCGCTCTCTCTGGCCCGGCAGGGTGTCCAGTTCACCTATGCGCAAAGAGAAGAGAGAAACCTCAAGACGAGGCTACCACCTGAATGACAAAATTCCACCATGCGGGCCCTCAACTGGCACCAGTTAGTACAGGCATCCCTGGTTGGCGTCCCCCAGGCTGTGCCAAGAGTGAGGGGCACCCTGCGGAGCCCCAAGCAGCTGCTTTAGGCTGGCAGGGGAGAACAGTCTGAGCTGGAGTCAGGCAGGAGCTGGCAATCCTGTCTTCTATAGAGACGGTCCCTTTCACTTCACTTCCTAGGGCTTGTCCCAGCACACACATCTGCCCGTTTTCTTAAGCCCCTCAAAGGCATTTTATAGCCAGCACCATGTCTCTTTACTACCCGACGTTAGGATTCCTGGCTTCTGCCTTTGCATCGACCACCCTGAACTCCAGCCTGCCAAGTTCTGTGCATGCGTGGCTGCACGAAGGCAAACATTTTCCAACCTGTTTGCCGACAACTCCAGCCCAGAGCTTGGCAGCTCACTTCAACCGACTTGTACAGAGCATCACCACGAGCTATAGGCTGATGCGAGCTCGTTATCCTGAGCCTCAGACACGGGGAAGATGCTGTCGGCTGCAGCTATGCCCCCCGACCTTGCCCAAGCGCTGCCCCTCCCCAGCCCCACGGGCAGACCTTGCTTGCTGCTCTGGGGTGTGCGTCGCCTCAAGCTGTGCTCCAGGAGCTGGTGGGTGCGGGTAGGGCTGGCACCCGCCATCAGGCGCACGGTGGCCTCGTGGAGGAAGACCTGGAAGGGAAGGCAGGGCCGGGGCTGAGAGGCGAGCTGGCTCAGGGGTGATGCTGCGGCTGAATTCATGTCATCCCTCAGCCACCGCATTTTGAGAGCGGAGTGCTGATGTCTCTGACAACAACAGAGACCCACTTCTCCTCCCGAATCTTCCCACCTGTCTCTGGGGAATTTGCAGGTCAGGGCAACCATGAAAAGGAAAAAAAAAGAGCTTTTGACACGTAACTGTGAGTGACCTGGAAAGGGGGAGAAACCAGAGCAGGAACAGGGTGGAAAACGGGAGAGCAAACCCTGGCACTGTGGCCTAGGAAGGTGTCTCACTCCAGGCTGCTGGTGCAGCACTCTGGTAGCAGCATCACACTTTGAAATCCAGAGTTTGGACAATACCAGGACTACTCTCTTGTGCAAGTATTAGACTACACTTCCTCTACAGAGGTCTAAAACCAGATAGACTAAACAGAACAGAACGGTGGGGGGAAAGCCCCAGAGAAGCACCTGGTGCTCTACAGGTGCAGAAGGAATCTGACCCCCCAGCTACCCACAGAGCCAGCATGGCTGAGGAAGCCTCCCTGGAGGGACTGACCCGGTCTGAAGCCACATTAAGGGACAGGATGCCATAGTATTTTCTTGGCAATACAGACATGGTAATGGTTTTCTAGGTAGAAACTGAGGCGGACACCTCCCCACATGTACTGGACTCCCATGAGAACCTCCCTCATCACCCACCAAGAGAAAGCATGGAGGCTGCTAGTGGCAGACCATCCCACCCCAAGTGTCCAAACCGCTCAAGCCCACGCACACCCTATCACACCCCCCCCGGGAAGGGGCTATAGCTAAGCTGGAGGTGGAGCGAGCAGAGGAGCCAAGCCATCACCTTGCGATAGGCAGGCCTGAAGCCGTGGGCCAGCTTGCGCAGGCTGCCGAGGTCGCGCTGGAAGCCCGTCAGCTCAGGGGCCGAGGCGTGGTAGGTCTCACCCAGGGCCTGGCTGGCGTTCGCCTGCTTCTGCCACAGGCTGGTGCGGAGAGAGAGCAGCAAGTCACAGGCCAGCAGCTGGATCATCTGCAAGAGCCAGGGGGCCCAGGCACACACGCTTATTAACAAAACCCATCAGGCGAGTAACAGGCCATTTGCTACACAGCTGCCGACACAGCCCGCGGGAGGGCGACGGTGGCACCTCCTGCCCACCCAGAGGGGCTCCCCAGCCCTCCCAGCCGAGCCGCCCCCACCACGATGCACTGAAGGGAGCAGGACTTTGCCTTTTGCCCAAATGGTGTCTCTGCGACCCAGCACCGAGAGGTCCAGCCTAAGGAACAAGCACCAGGCTGTGCCCACGGAGTGGCTGCCTCCTCCAAGAGGGCCAACACCTCCACAAGGATGACCCCGACCCCACCCCAGACAAGACGCGCCAAGGGGATATTGCACCGGCAATGCCCCAGCGTTCTGCCAAGGCTTTCAGCGATAATATCAGCGATAATAACTAGTGGTAAACAGCAAAGACAGCCTTGCTACCTGCAGAGAAAAACACAGGCAGTCTTGACAGAGCCCACAGTGGCCGCCCAAATCCCTTTTCCCCATCTGCTGCTGCCCCCTAGCATCGCTCGCCGTCCTCGTTGCTCTTAGGGGACTGTACCCACGCTGCTGAAGCAGAGAGTGCCTCTGTACTGCACTGCAGAAACATTGCACAGTTACTGCCACAACATGCAATGCAACTACAATGCACTACAGCTGCCACCCAGGAGCGACAGAAGGGACTAGAACTGCATCCCATATGCTATGCAGGGAAGCTCCAGCTTTAGGTAATCCTGGAAAGAAGAGAAACAGGCCCCACACAAACTCAAGAATAGCACGGCACAGTCCCACTTTTGCAGTAGAGGGTTCAAACACTCCTGAGTGCTGCCCGAAACAGAGCAGACTCAACTTAACCAGGTCCCACTTTACAGGTGTCAGCAACTTAATTTGGAGGACGGAGATGGATGCTTTCCGTGGGCGAAATTCAAAGCGATCAAAGCACCAGAAATGGGTGACAGCTACCGGCAGAAGAGGAGCGAGAGCTCAGCTATCTGAGACCATGCCCGGAGAAATGAAATCGTAACTTGCAGCTCTGCTCCTCCATAGAGCAGAGGCAGAAAGATGCCAATGCCCTTTGCAAGGAAAGGGAGGAAGTTTCCCCTCTACTCCCATCAGACACAGGATGGATGGAGAATACAGATACAATGGGGAAATGACCCACCTGCAGTAAGACCAACTTTACAACCAAGACAGACAATGTGTTATCCTGGGTCTTATAGTGCTTACGTTGTTGAGGACGGTGCTGGAGACGCTGCTGCTCATGTTGAGGCTGTTCCATAAGTGACTGCTGGCCCTCTCGCAGTGACCCAGAGAGCTCTGCTGTCCATCTGCCTTCCCAGACAGCGAGGCCTGCATGGCTTTACACACGTAGAAAGTGGCTTTCACCAGGGCATTCCTGAAAGAGAAAGCAAGCGCTGCTTTCCAACAGTACCATGTCAAGCTGCCACAGGGCAATGCCAGGAGCTGAGCTCAAGCAGCAACCGGCATCAGCCTTCACCCTCCCATCTTCAAGAGCAGACATATCATTTCTTCGAGACAAACGAGATGAAAGTTGTTCCTCACCTACAGAGACTGCACAGAGAAATGGAAGGAAACTGGCTAAGAAGCTTTAATGCAAAAGAACCAAGATGGTCACACTAGCCTTTCCATCAGTGCCTGAGTTCTGTTTGACTTTGTAAGGCAGGTGGCTGTGCACTTAGAACAAAGCCAGAAGACATCCCTAAAGAAGCAATTCTGACTACTTCCAGTCCACAGTTCTAGTATCAGCCTGCAAGCCTTCATCTACACATCAATTTCTGAGTACGGTGCATTACTGCATCCCAGAACACAAGAGGTGTGCGACTCTGGAGCACAGGTAGGGGCAGCCCGCAGGACAGGGTTTGGTGGGAAAGCTGCTCCTGTTTAGAAGGAGCTGGGGTTTGAAAGTCGTACAGGGCTTACGCACTCTGACATCTCCAGGGATTTCGGCATGCGCTCCACTTCTGCGAAATGCGACCTCACAGCTGCGTCGTCCCCTCTGAGCCAACCGACTGCCATAGCCACCGCTGCTGACCACCATCGGCACACCACATCGGGGCCTGTGAAACAGAATCACAAGCTGCAACCCAGGAGAGGACCCCCAGCTCCTTCCCGCTTGGAGAAGCAGGCAGGTGTCACGTGCCCTTGCCAATGCCTTCTGCCAAGCTCGACGCTAACGAACCCAAACCAATGCCATGGGGATGCAGCTGTCTGGGTGAGCGCTGAAATGTGCTGCAGGAACACAAAGAGACTTGCAAACACCTACATCTGATTGCAGAGTTTTGGGTGCCGAGTTTGTATCTTGTCAACAAGAACTAACCCCATCTACTTGTCCAGAAATCTGTTGATTTTCTTCCTGACAAGGATGTCCACTCACCACCCCAAAGAAACAACTTTATTTGTATATACTGTGCCTTGGCACTAATCACCAGCAAGCTCATAAATAAAACATCAGGTTCCCTGTAGCACTTCCTCCATTATTTAACACTCCGTCAAAAACTTCCCAAAGTCTATCCAGGGCAAAAGGACACAGGCTCTGCTACTTTGAGCTGCTTTTAACTTTCATGACAATATTGACCCAAATACAGACTTCCCCCTACACAAAAAAATAATCCCTTGAAAAAGAAGTATCTAGTTTCCCTTCTATGTTTGCTCTACACATTTTTAGGTACAGCACAGTCAAGTCTGAGTCTACAGCTCCAGCAGCATCACAGTGAGCTGCCAGGTGCTGTCTGTACCAACACCAAGCAAGACAAATACTCCAGCAGCCTGCTACTAGCCAAGCCCAGATGAGTGCATAGCTCAGAGGGAGTCTAACAGCTCTCATTAACACACTAAAAATACACCAAGGGACCAAACCAAGCACCTCCCAATAGATGCCCAGAGCTTGTAGGTGTCTGGAGATTGAGGAACATACATGACAGCTGCTGTGAAAGTGAGGTCAACCTGTATTTGGTCCAATAGGTAATTAAGTGGAAAAAAACCCTTCCAGTACCTCAACTGCAACACTGCTATGCTGGTTTTATATGCTACACCCTTCCTCTCACGTCGCATTGCCGGGGCAAGCTCTCAGGTGAGGGCACAGAGTTCACACCTTGGAATGTGCCCGACAACACAAATAAGAGCAGTCCCACCCGGGCACCCAGCATTACAACACACAGCTGAATTTACGAGCCTTCCCAACCTCCCTCTTCCACTCTGCGACACCGTACCACACTGTAGTGTGCTGCTGCTCAGCAATCAAGTCTCACTCCAAGCACTGCATTTCTCCTTGCCTGGAGTTTGAGAGGTGGTGGGGAGAGAGGGCATACGTATCAGCAGTAGTTCCTGCAGCTGGTACAGCTTTGGTTCTGCCAGACTTACCCAGGGCGGACTTGAGTACAGAACTGCTGGCAAAGGGTGGGGCTCCACTTCCCATGGAGTCCAAGAAAGAGTTGAGCAATTTCAGGTACTCCACGGCACCGGAGAACTCGCTGAAACAAGAAGCAAGGTACATCTTCGCTATGCTGTCAAACAGGAGATACCAAAGCCTAAAGGCATTTTTCATCAGTAACAAGGCATTTTTAAACAATGTTGACCCATTAAGCCAGGAGAAAGTTCAAACTCTACAAGTAACGCAACACTACCAGACCGAAGAGACCTCCCTGAGAGCAGAAGCGCAGACAGATGCTCAGGGAGGAGCAGCCTGACTTCTCCCCTGCAAGGAGACCAGCACTGAACTAGAGTCAGCCCCAGCCACCTCACCTCGCGTACAGAGATAACTGGATGTGACGTATGTTGCAAGTTGATTATAGGGTCCTTTTCTATCGCTGCCTCCAAAAGAGGCTGAAGTATTTTTCTGTGAGTGACTATTTGCATATATGCAAATACATATGAATGCAAGTGATAACGCGTTCATAGCATTGGTCAGAGAACGCGGCATAGGCAGCAACGATCTAATTGCCTGGGGCATGCTACAGAGGAAGATCCATGAGCTTCTACCCTGGGGGTGGGGGAAGGCTTGCTGTGTTACTAAAGCCAGTCCTTCCCACCAGAAGATGGACTCCCACAAGTATACTGACTATCCACCTCACTTGCACAAATCCTGCTACCTTCTCTCATCAACAGCAGCCTCTGATCACAAGCACTTGTATTATGCAAGCAGTTACACTGAACTGCTGCTCACCCTCTGCAACAATGCTAGAAAACAGACGCGAGATTGAAAATAAAGCTAAACGTGTACGATTTTCCTTACGTAGGTAGGGAAACTGGGTTATCTTCCCATGTGAGGCTTTTACCCACACTTTTTTGGGACAGGATCCTTACAGAGCTTCCCATGTATTTATATAGCATTTGCCTGGCACCAGCTTATCTGAAGATCAGCTAGAAACAGCACAGAATTGCTGGCAAAGGCTGGGGCTCTGCTTCCTGGGGAGTCCAGGAAAGAGCTGGATCCGGTTCAGTAGAAAATGCCGCTCCAGTTCCCACCTACTGGCCCCTTTCATTTGATCACAGAGCTTAGAGGCCAATGACCATTTTGGCCGACATCACCTCTCCCCGTCTTGCCACACGTCAGTTTGGTTTTTCACTGCCAGTAAATGTGGCACTTCAGTTAGAACACTCTCCTGCATAAGGCAGTGAGCCGGTGAGGTCACTCTCCAACATGCCAGACCTTCATGCTCTTAGAGCTGTGGACATAGGTTCTGGTCTATACAAGCGTCAGGTGCACGCTAGTTTTACTGTTCCTGATCATTAAACTTTGCCAGCAGAGAAAACGCCATCCATCCAGTTCAGGAATCAACCAGAAATCCTTATTACACCCATCAACAGTCAGAGTTTCACCTTTGACTTCAGAGGTTTTAATATGAAGAGGGAGAGCTCGCTCATCTAATAAGATGCAGTGGTCAGACTAATGTGGTCATTTCAAGTCCTTAATAAGGACTAACCGCTCAATTTGCCCCAAAGCACTCAGTCAAGGGTGCTGAGCTCTGCCTCAGAGCCTGAAGCTGCAGCAAGCAGTCCCCAGCACAGCACGTGAACTTACCATGGCTCTTCCTCCTCTTGTCCTGCTATCTCTTTCCTAGTCTGAGGCTTCACGAGTGAATCCACCGCTCGCTCTAGCAGGTTCTCACAAAATGCCTGATGAACTTGTGCAATAGGATCCGCTAGAGAAGAAGAAAAAAAACCCAAACCATTTCACTTGTATACAGTGATAAACATCTCCCGATACAACCAAAAAGAAAGTCAAAATGTAGGAGCAAGAGGAAGAGCAGTAGAGGTAAATTCTTGAGGAATTAATGCAAAGATTTCTGAAGACTAAGTTTTCAGGGCCTTTTTAACCCTTTAATCCATTTACAAAGCTGCAGCCCTTGGCCAAACATCCCTCTGGCACTCCAGCCACAAATCTTGATCACCCCCAAAGTCACCCCTAGACATTCAGGGCTACATCCAGGTTGTGTGCCAGCATATAAAGACAGAACCAGGATGACACACCACAGTATACAAAGGGAAAAGAGACAGCTCCTGCAGGCTGAGGAGACATCTCTCAGCTCCACAGCCCCTCTCGCCCATCGAGACCACAAGCAGGGTGAACATAGAAGAGCAAGCTCTCACACAAGACACCCGCTTTTGTCCCAGAGATGAACAGACCGCCAGGCTTGAAGCACTGGGAGGTCACGCGCTCGGGACACAAGCAGCTCTCACCGGGGTTCCTTTGGGTGCAGTACAGGCTCTCCTTCGCAGCAGACTTCACTGTCCAGCTTCTCTCCACAAAAAACTTCTGTCCCAGGGGATGGCACAGCCAACGCAACGAGTCAGGAATGGCACTCCGTTCTGAGCTGCACAGGCTTTGAGCCTGGCTTAGAAAGTAGCTCTGGGGAAAGGACAGGCTAAGACTGAAAACAGCATCCAGGGAAAGAGACACACCACCAAAGACAAAGGTCATACCATAATTACAGCTCATATCGTAATTGCAGGCCATATTGTAATTGCAGTGCTAGCAGATGCCCTGAGCTATGGCAAAGCCAGCTTGCAGACCTTCCTAGAGTTTTGCTTGGAGGTACGATGAGATAGGAGACAACTCACCGCCAGGAAACCAAGCTTGCCTCCACAGCGAGTTTTCAAGCCAACCGCAGCCGTCAGGTGGATTTCTGCCATTGTGCTGGGTGGGATCTTTTCTTCGGCGCACTCAGCCAGATTCACAGCACACAGGGCCATGTGCAAACCCGAGTAAGCTGAGCTGGAGGGAAGTTTACCTGCGTCAGGAGGGAAAGGAAAAGGGTTAATTTTGAACGCAGTAGTACCAGCTACTAAGTACTTCCATGATTTGCAGGGATACTATCCTAAAGAGACAAGAAGAACCTGCTGACATGAGAAGTTTACATTATTCTATGCCTACTTTGTATTCAGGCAACAGACTTTGTATTCAGGCAACAGAACAATCCTGAGTCTTTCCCTCCACAGATACTAAGGCTGGCATCCACAGCTTCGCTTCTGCGAGAAAGCCTTGTATAGCTAAACCAGTTAGGATAAAATCATCAGCAAATTTTGTCTCACTGTATTCATCACTATCTTAAAACTGAACTCCTTTGCAGTCCATACCTGCACCTACACAGATAGTATTAAGGACAAGTA
This sequence comes from Ibidorhyncha struthersii, assembly GCA_013398815.1. Taxonomy (NCBI): domain Eukaryota; kingdom Metazoa; phylum Chordata; class Aves; order Charadriiformes; family Charadriidae; genus Ibidorhyncha; species Ibidorhyncha struthersii. Next base: position 1,471,909 of record VZSZ01003906.1, read on the forward strand.
CTTATCCCTGGTGGCATGGCTGCAATTCACACAGCGTGATTAGGCAGAAGGAAGTTTAGCTTGGATTTCTGATGTGCTTGGAGCCTATTAACGTTGCAAATTGGTTTGCCAAGGAAGTGGCAAAAACAACCATTAACAAGGAACATTCAAGCACTTCCTTAGTACATGTGCACACACCCAGGTTTTCAAAGCATATCAACACCAACTGCCAATTTGTGCTCTACACGGCTTCAGAAATTTAAATTCTTCCAACAATTAACCCCAGCCCCTGCTTCCACATCCAAGCCACAGGGATGAAACAAGCCCTTAAGAGCAGCAAAAAGTGACCGGACTCAATCGACTGCTGCTTGGGAAAGACTCTCAGCCACCTCTGCAGACTCAGGAACACGTAACTTGAGACACTGCTGTTGCTTCGGCCGTTCTTACAGAATTCTTTTATTGCATGAACCTGTTGTGTTTTAGTAAGTGACTCCTGAAATTTGTCAGGCTAATTCCCAACAGCAGCCCTCCCACAAGAAGGAGGTCATAGTGCTCTCCCTGTATCCCCCAGGATCAGCTATGAGCCTACTCACTTGGCAAAATGAGGACAGAAGATCTGCCACCTCTGCTCCTACCTGTTATGTGGAGCTGATGGAGCTTGTGATATGCTAGAGCTGCATCCCGAGCGCTGGTCTTGGCCTCGTCCTCGAAGCCTGCAGTGGCCTCCCTTGCCCGCCACTGATGAGAAGTCCTCTTCAGCAGCCACCGCACCAGCGCCAGCTTCTGCAGGCTGTAACGGATCACGTTCCAGGACAGGCTGCAGGCCAAGTCCAGGCGGGAAGCCGGCAGCGCTCGGCCGAGTACTGACAGGCAAGTCTGCAGGTTTGATGCAGCTGCAGCAAAATCTCCCTGCAAATAACACGGCAAAAGGTTCAACAACAAAAAGCACCATCACAGAGACACTTTGGGACCTCCTTGGCACTGGGAGCAAGACAAATTCATGTGCAAGCTAGGACAAGACCTCTACTGAGACTATGTTGACTTCACTCAGCTAAACATGAAGGCAACTTACACCAGCTTCAAATCTGGCCCTACACATCTCCTTCCACACATAGCTCAGATCCTGCACTGCCTGTGAGACACGTCAGCACTAGGTGAAAGGGGCTTCCTGCCTTCTCAAACAACATGGAAATTTCATGGTCCCCATATCAAAAGCTAACTGTTGCCTCAACAACTGAGAAGACTTCCAAGAGGCTGGAGGACAGCAGACAAACAGACACAGCAGAGGCCAGGTTCTGGACTAAACCCAAGACCTCACTGCCAAGGACTGCTACAAGATGCAGCAGCAAGGAACAAGGACAGAAGTTAGGAGCCTCTTCCAATGCTGACGTCCATGCCTCACTAATTTTGGCTGAGGAATGATGGCGATCTGCTCAAGACAACCTCACACCAGCTTCTCTGAAATCAGACAGGATAATCAACTCGAGGAACACCTTGCTCTTGCAAGTGCCGAGCCACTGCCTCACTAGGCCAACATTTACCCATGCCCCCTCCTAGAAGATGCGTTTGATGCAAAATGACAAGTCAACTTTACCCGTGCCAAGTCCAGGTCCGCTTGCTTGCGATGCCTCCAGAATGTGACTGATGACCTTGAGTGCAGCCGAGTCACCGGCTCTCCATGCACAAGGAGCTTTATGAACACGCTCAGTACAATCACTCCATTCACGAGCCACAGGATCAGCGTGGGCATCATCCAGCCAAACCAACCACCTGCATCTGCAACGGGCGTTCCCAGAAGGAAAATTAAAAGTTAATCTGGACTCTGAAAGCCTAGCAACAGGATGAGCACAGACCCAGAAGGATGTCTTGCTACGGTTGCCACATGTGGTATCAACTTTTGCAAAGACTGCACTTTAATCAGGAAACACCTGCATCAACAGTTCTTCATCTGAACTCCAAGCCACAACATTCCCAACCAAAGAAAAATGGTTATTTTTACAAGACTGATTTATAAAAACTGAGTCAGCTCTTTGAAAAATCAGAATACAAAGCATTCCAGGAAAACTATCTGATGCATGCATGGGTATTCAATACCTCAGTATCATTTTTCCTGTCTTAAAATTAAGTTGACAAAGCAACATCGAGGAGGCATATTTACCAGTCAGGGAAGTGACAGCATGCCTACAGAATCCCCTGCCCTCCCGTAAGCTACAGTGCTCTAAACTATGAATATTATGGAATAAGCATACTGAACAAGCCGTGGCAGGACCCTATAGCAACTGTGTTTCTGAAGCAATTCTTCACTTATTACTTCATTAATAAGTTTTTTTTAAAAAAAAAATCAGTTACCTTAAAAACAAATATAAAGTGAACATGCCTCAAAGATCAGTGAGGACAGGAGGACCCCCTTACAATGAACTACTTTTCAAGGGTCTATCCCGAGAGCCCAGGCTGCTGGGCTACAAGCAGGTGCCCCCCCTACCTCAGCACGCTGAGCAAAGGCTGGTTTTGGTCAAGAAGACCGCTGGATGTGGATGTAAACTGGAACTGTGTCAAAGCACTCAGGACTGGCTCTCCTCCCACGCCCAGCCCTGCGGCTACCACCCCTCCCCAACCATTAAACAAAGGTCGTACAACTCCCTGAACACACAAACCCATCCTACTGGATCACACCAACAGTCCACCTCGTGACCTGCAGCTGTCACAGCTGGAGGTGGTCTTTCGGGAGACCACATAAGCCTGTCCCCTTTCTGTGACCCAAACTATTCTAGTTCGTTACCTGACTCAATGGTCAGCACGTTCCTGCCAGAGCCATGGCGGACCAGGCTGTCAGACTCCGGGGTTCCTCGGGCGTCCAGGAGGGATGTCAGAGGATTGAAGGAAAGGCAAAGGAACGTGAGAGCACAGAGGAGTATTCGAGAGCGATCCACCATACCAAGGGCCACAGGAGGAGAGTCAGGCTCATCTTTAACCTTCAAAGGAATACAAGTGAAGCGAAAATTAAGAGGAGAAAAAAAATTGCTTACCATTCTGTGGAACAAAAAATGCTTATGCCAAGGGAGGGGCAGGGAAGAAGGAGAAACAGAACACATTTTAAAATTTGCTTTTAAGATCAAGATCAGCAAGAACTCCAGTGAAGCTTTCCCTAGCTTAGTAAGATAAGGCTGAAGTATTTGAGTGCCTTCACCTTCCTTCTGCTCCCAGTCATTTCAGTTATCATTAACTGGATCCCTGGTTTAGGCTAGGATTAACCTTTGGTGCCTTTACTCTTTTGAGGATCTCCCAGAAGACCTACTGTTTCTGTGATATCCACCAAACAAACCTGTCAGCTGAAGACAGCTAACAGCCTTCTGTTACTGTGGTTACTTATGGTCTCATTAACTGCAGCTGACGTCACCATCCATTTCCAAGTTCTGCTGCTTTATTCACTGGACATATATATCCATGGAAAGCCACGGACTCTTTGGGTCATGGACATGCACTGTAAGCCCACAGAGACTCAAGGCTAAGTACAGTTCTTCTAGCAGCTAAGGTATGGCTCAGATAATCCAGCTCAGGAAGTAGTCTCAATTATTTAAGAAAAGACAAAACACACCCCTGCACCCTCCTTGTCCTTACAAAGGATCTCTGACCCCTACAGATCTGCTTGCCAGGTGTCTGCTGGTTCCACTCTTGAGAATTAGGAGAATTTAAGTTCTGGCCCCTACACATCCCTGAAAATAGATGCCTTGAATTTGACAACTGAAGTCGCAAATACCTTTGCGTCATCAAGGAGTGGGCTTCCTGGCTCTGAATCAATGGAATAGGGAGAGAAGCCAGCCTGGGATCCCGAGTCAGAGGCTGGAGGAGACATCAGCAGCACGTTCTGGTTGAAGTCATCTATTTTCAGATCCACATCGTTGTCAACCAGACTGCTTAGGTCAATGCCCTTCAACAGCTCTGCAAAAATCAGAGAGCGTTATGTACATGTCTCAATCCTGCATCCTGCCAGTGCCGCTCAGATTAGCTCTGTCACCTGGAGTAACACTGGCCACTATCGATGCAACGTGCATGTTATCTACCTCTGCCAAGGATAAGAAACTAAAAGAAGCATCCTGCGTCCATGCTGACTGCCTCCCCCCCCTGCTGCACAGTCTCCATAACTTACTGTTTTTTTGGTTAGCCAGCTTCAGAACCATGTTCTCCTGCCTCAGCTTATGGTTGGCCTGCTGTAGGTATTTAATGTAATCAATGGCTTTTCTCAGGACTCCAGACTTGTGCATCTGCAAGGAATTAAGACGTACAGAAAGCAGTTTATATGAACTGCATCAAAGGGTCACTCCTGCTTCTAGGGATACCACCACACTTTGTGTCATGTGGTGATATAAAGAAAACAGAGTAAAGGACCACTCAGCAGCTGCAGAGAAACTAACAGCGGGGCACACTCTGTGGGCAAGGTATCAGACTTTGAAAGACACACAAGGACTGGGGTCTCTCAAAGATCTTGTAAAAATAGTACAATGGAAACAGATTAACATCCAAATTACAATAGAGTTCACATCTAGGTTTCAGCCAGAAATAGTCCTTTGAAAGGACCATGGTTTTGAAATGAAGTGGCTTTCTTCTGGGATGGAACAAGCTGCTGCTTGTTAACCATCATTCACTGTTTAATTCCAAGATAAGTGGTTCTCTCTGTGCCTCAGTCCCTTGGCCATCCCTATGAAAGTATTTGCTTCCAGCAGAGCTTACAAACACAGGCCCAAAGAACTATGAAGCCACTGCACATTACAAACACTTCTAAAATGCAAGCTTCCAGTTCTACCCAGCAATAGGAGGCGACTTCACTAGTGCACGTATTTGTACGGAGGCCATGCAAAGTATCAAGAATACTATTCCCTGTACTGCCAGCACGAGGTGAATAGGACAACCCTGAAGACATGGCGCAAGAAAGCTTCTAGTATTTGAGCGAGCAGGAGTCTTTACAACTCATATCTGAAGGAAACACATTGGAAAGCTCTGTAAATCCTTGTCCCTAGTGCAGTTGCATAGAAAGGAAACATAAGTTAAGCAAGCTCTGGTTTGGCAGAGTTATTAAAACATCCACTTGGATATTCTACCTAGAAGGTCCATTTAAGTGAGACCTAACATAAGAACAAACGCATAAGGTATAGCTCATTTTCAAGAAACAGTATCTCCAGCATAGTAAAATAATCATTTTACAGGTGACCTTTCCTGAATGCAGTTACCCAGCTTTCCGTCGCACAAGTGTTACTCAACAGCCTTATCCCAATACACGTGTGCGTACTACTAACAGTCACGGGTACCCAACTGCTTCATTTGGTAAAGCAATGAGCACCTGAACACAAAGTATTTATGACACTACATTTGCTCTTATTCCACATCTTTACCTTGGCATCTGTCCCCATGACAAGGTCCTTCAGCTCAATGATCTTGTCATTTATGGATGACCGGTAACGCTTTTCAATGATGTTGTGAGTAGTTCTCCTCTCTCCTTCTTTAGGTGGTTCTGGTTGCTTGACGCCCCCAGGAACTTGTTTGATAGGCACCTTTTCTTGCCCCACCACCACTGGCATCGTGGTCAAAATGGTCCCATTGCTCCCAACAAGGGTCTGCAACGACCATGCGCAACAAGTGTCACGAGCAATCAGCCTATTTACATAAGGTTTATGATGGTCAAAGAAAAAGAAGTAAACAAAAGAATTATGAGGGAAAGTTGGTACAGCTCAGCAAGAGGAGATACGCCAATTTCCTCCCGTCTTCCTTAGCTGGCACGAGCATTGGCACAGCAGCACAGGAAAAGTTTGCCACTCTGCCTCCCACACAGGTCACGGCAGAGTAAGAAGATCTCTTGTTCTCCAAGAGCATCAACACACTTGCAACAATACCATGCTCTGTTCATCCACTAAATAGAGAAACAGACCAAAGCTCTTTCTTGCTCCTACAGTCCTTACACCCCAAGTGTCCAAATCCACCTTTCCCGTGAACAAATAAAGTCATCCAATCAGCAACAAGCAATGTTATTTCCAAGCTGGCAATGGCAATGTTAGAAAAGACTTAACTATGGAAAAACAAACATTGGCTTGAGCGATGCAGTTGGTTTGAATTTGATTAAAAGGAAAAAAAATAGATCCTTAAGCTATAAAAATGCCTTAAGATGAGGAACTAAGGCAATGAGTGATACACACTGGCCTGAAAAGCTCAAACTTGGGCACCTAGACGTAGGACAGACCATCTACACCAAACTAAAGCAGTATGTACTCTGCGATAAGACAAGAAATCCCACAAGAACAGTTGCACAGAGGGGCTTCTGAGACAGTTGGAGTAAAGAAGGTTTAGACTGCCTAACCCAGTAAAACAAGGCTGAGAAGGGTACACATGTTCTCTAAAGTACACGGAGGATCAGCGAAGTGGTTATGGAGAGGAAAAGTTATTTCTGTCAAAAGACAGACTAACATAAATGAGAATAAACTAGCTGTGAGCATCTTCAGGAACAATTTCGACTGAAAAAATCTTCTAATGGGGATATTAGAAGTTAATTTAGTTTCATTTCAAGCTGGAACTTGACAAATAAGGGAATTTAAGTCCTACATGTTTCCTTGGCTAATTTCCACCAAATTTCACTGTGTCCAAAATCCTTCACACATTATGTCTCACACAGACACAACCACATCAGCCTCTGTGCGAAAGTGTCACCTAAAAGCAATCAGGTTAATTGAAAATTTTAGCCTGGCTGCTAACAAGCACATAAGAAGCCTACTGTGCTATGCAAAAGAAGTCAAAACTTAGAGCCAGACTTGCAAGTTTATCTTTCCCCCAGTAAATACTTGAACAGAGATATCTGTTCAGAATGTACAAGATCGTAATAAACGCGTCTTTGGGGGCAGAAGTTTCACCGAGCTGATAAGAAGTGGAGGCCATGAAGCACAGCTGTCATCTCCAATGATTATACTGAATCCTCACTGCAAATGCCCCCTGAAAAGTAGCTCAATTATTTTTCACGTTCACCATACTGCTATTAGACACCAGTGAGGGGGAAAAGAAAGTTCCACAGGTATTCTAAGCGAGTTAGCTTTCAGTTTCAAGCATCTTCCAGAGGTTAAAAACTGGATGGAATTTTTAGGTCATATTCCTCTCCTTGTAATACCAAAACATGGTAAACAGAAACGTGCCCTTGGTGTTTGCTTACTGGCCATGGGAGCCTGCCAAAAAAGTACAATCTGTGTGTTTAGCCTTGGCAGAAACAGGGTATTACTCACTCTGGACATGTCTAGAGCAGCCCTCAAAAACCCCTCCCGTTTGCGCCACTGCAGAATACTAAAGCCCAAACCTCTTCCTTGCATTAAGAGGAAAGGACGTCAGTGAGGACAGGGAAGGAAGAAGAACATCCATACAGTACCTGCAGAGCCGTGGTCTGAATGGGAGCAGTGAGTGCTGTCAGCGCTGGGTTCTGTACCGTGGCCATAACGGGATTACCATCCGCTTTCAGGGTTGTCAAGACAAGGGAGTCTGTTTTTATGATCTGAGGTTGGACCAGAACCTAGGATGAAAAGGGTTACAGATGAAGGGGAGAGTTGGCGCATATTGTTCTGCTGATCTCGGTAGCCAGAGGTAAGCGATGACAGAGTTGTAACTTTAAATCTCAGTGGATGGCAAAAGAGATGTTCACCTTGCACCCTACATCACCTGGATGGCTTCTGTCAGCCCCTGATGCAAACTCTGACCATGAGACAGTCTGAACAGCTCTGGAGGGAGGGGAGCAGAGGAACCACCAGGACGCTGGTTTTCAAATCAGTCATCAGAAGTAAACGAGTATGTAAAAATACAAAAGAGCTGATGGAAAAGCTCCCTCTCCCTCTCCAATTGCACCTATAATTAGCTCTCTACATTAACTGGTTGAGTACTCAGAGTCTAACACAGCTAGGACAGCCTGCTTTGGCAGATACCTGTAGTAGCTTTCCCCTCCTGCAGCTTCACTGAAAGGATCTGTACCATGAGTATCAAGCAGATAAAAACCAACTGTATGTTATTTTGCCATAACACAGCTTGCTTTTAGTTTTTCAAATACCTCATTGACTCTCAAATACAGAGAGCGCTACAAATGGCACAGTACAACTGAACTAGAGGAACTTTGTCATACTGAGGGAGTCCCCTAGACATAGATGTTTTTATCTAATGCAAAGATACACAAGACTTTCACTCTTGTGTATGCTTTAAAACAAAAATCACATGACATTGTAGCAGCAAAAAGATCAAAGAAACTGCGGGAGAAGAATGGGAAGAAAACATTGTGGTATCAGCCAGCCCTTATAAGACATGGTAGAGGTGGTAGACTTGCAAAGAAGCAGGCAAAAGTCAAAGAAAGCTCATTCGAGTAAGGTTTCCAATCCAGTTTGGCAGCACCAAGTTACAAAAATCCTTCAGACCAAGTTTAGTTATGCAGGTGTTTTCGTGAAAACAGTTTCTGAACATTGCCCGCTACTTGAAGTCACATCACTGCTCACAACAGGGGCTCTCACACATGACTTGCATGAAGTAAAATGCTTCTGGAACACAAGCTGGCTAGAAAGACCTCTCACACAAAAACATTTGTGCCAAAGCAATCCTAGGCAGGACCGCCAGCCCTACAAGCTTCGCCACCTTTCCCTGGCAAGCCAGGAGACCAGACCCGCAAAAGCAACAACTTCTTCTGCTGGATCCCTGCATCATTCCGCCTTTTTACTTACTGGAACTTGCTGGACCTGTGGCGCAGCGACCGTCTGGACCGTGGCTGGCGTTAAGGTCTGGATGGTGCCGTTGGCAGCCTGCGTTAGCACTCGCTGGGCCTGCACAGTCTGCACTTGCTGCTGGATGGTAACCGGCTGAACCTGGGAGGACGTCACCAGGCTCTGGACTTGAGGCTGGAGAACTGAAAAGCAGAAGAGATGTCAGGAACAGTGCAGAGATACAGGTCTCCGTTCTGGAGCCTGCAAACACTCGTAGCTTCACTCCTCTTCTACCCAGTGCTTCTCAGTAGGCAGCATTCCTCTAACACATCCCACACACTGGGAAGCTTCCAGCTCCTTTGGTGCCTGCTGCAAGGGGACACTGCACCTAGAATAGCAGCTTTCCAGGAGGCACAGAGGATCAGCCTCTGTCATAAAGACTGACTAGTCAAAAACCTTCGGGCCGATAGGACAGGACTCATTACTTCAGTGACATTACACAGTACATCCAGCCAGCGCTTGTCTGCTCCTGCTGATCTTGGTGGCCCCTGGGATTCTGTTTATCATGTAAGGAATCAACACCTACTGAAGAGGATGAAGACAACTGGCATTCACAAAGGAACATCCGGTCATCGTTAAATATCCCTACAAGTGTCTCTGCTCAAGACAAGTACTGCACTCAAGAGTCAGGTAGTTAAAATGTGCCTTTATTCCGGACTGCCATGTGGGACAGACTGGAGTTTCAGGGCTGGATCTGCCTACTGCACACAGACATACTTTTCTCAAGCCTCCCAAGACCCATAGGAGAGAAGGCCATAAGAGAGGAGAGCAGCAAGACCACAACTATTGCAAAGGGTCACAAGAAGACTTAAGATCTCATTTATGACAGTTTCTCACGCTGCCCCAACTCCGAAGCCACGTAGGCAGAAGAAGGGACGCCCCACAGGCAACACCACAAGAAAAGGATGGTCAGGCTTGTGGTGGCTGAGGATGCTTTTGGAGTTTGAACACTGACACCGTTTATTACAAGTGCACCAGGCACACCCGCAGCCTGAGCACCCCGACCGCTACCTTGGAAACTTGTGGCCGCGTTCTGGTAGATCACTGGCTGCTGGATAATCCTGGTCTGGGGAGCAGAGCTGAATGTTGGCGTGATCATCACGGCCTGCTGCTGGAGCTGAGGCTGGAGCGGGGGCCGGGGCTGAAGGAGAGGGGCTGATCGCGGAGGGGCTGGAGGTGTCGCCTGCGCCGCTTTGACTGGCAGGCTCTGGAGCTGGGGGGAGGNACAGATCTGGGAAGTCCCCTGCCTGGTTACTGACGAACTGCAGCATCTCTGTAAAACAGAAGATAAGGCGTTCAATGCTGGTTTATTGCCCATATACTTTTTCACCCACCATTAGGTCGGGACTCGAATGCTGGCGTGCGTGCACAGAAGGGAGCTCTGGGTCCTTCAAAACCTCCAGAGAACGTATCACACCAACCTACCATCTCCAGAGAGAAACCAAGAGGTGGCCAGCAGCAGGGCGCTGCTGCTGCTGTTCAGGGGGAAAGGCAGGACCCTCCTACAACACCTTCGCAGACTGCAAGGTCCAAGCAAAGACCAAGCCACCTCCAACACATTTAAAATCAGAGTCTCGTTCCACCACTGCTCCAACCTAACCCTTGCGGAAGGAAGAAACCAAGCACCTCCACAATTCCAGCACTAATGGCTCTCCCTCCCAACTTTTAGGGTGCTTTCAAGCCCCCTATCCCTCCTGCCCCACTAAGTATCTGGAAAAATAAAGAAATGGGAAAATAATTAATCTTAACTTTGTTTTGCCTTCAAGTGTTCCAGAAACTGGGAAAAAAAACTAAAGGAAACAACACTTTATAAAATTGTAGCAGGAGAAATTAATGTATGTGTTTAAACCACCAGAATAATGTTTTTTGTTGAGGGTTTTTTTTGCCTATTTATCCCCTGCCTGCAATCACTGCACAGCAGTTTCTCTCCATCACACCTTCTCCAAGATTTTATCAACCCACATCAAGAGGTTCCTACCGCAACACTACAGCTCTCCCCCACAGAGGAAAAAATTTCACAACCAAGAGATCATTGTTCATATGTGAAGCTTCCTCTTCCCTCTGTCTAATCCAATTTAATCCAATTATGCACCTTAAGCTACGTGAATGCTTCCCCCAATCTGTGGGCGGGCGGTGGCGTGAGGAGTCAGACATCCTTCCCCAACCCAGCATCTGCCCATGCCACACTGGCTCTTCCATGGTTTTCTGAAAGTCTTATTTTTATTTGTATTCTGGAAGCAGGAAGAAAAAGGGAGCAGACCTACAAACATGACAGAGGGCGCATAATTAAATAATAAATTCGGGTTTAGAAAGTAGAAAATAGATTTCTGATCTATATGAAAAATATAGCAAAGGGGTCCTTACACCAGGAGCTCTCTCATCCACAAACCTGAAGGGTGCTGCTGCTGTGGTTTATGAAGGGGGTTCAAAGAAGCAAACTTTTCACAAAATGTTGCCATGGAAATTGTCCCAGCGATAAAAGGACTATTAATCTGCTTCTCAAAAATGCCACCCACACACTATCCAATTAATTTGTCTGACGCTCCCGAGACAGAGCAAAGGGATCATCCTCCAAGCTTATTGCTCCCTTAAGAAATGTTTCACCAGATTTCTATGATATTTCTGTGATATTACGCCTCTTCTCTTCCGACAGCAATCTCTCCACACCCTCACGTGTATTTAAACATCGACTGTGACCACGGCTCTCAAGAACTCGAGTCTGTTGGACGGAGGAGCCTGGGAGGAGATGTGTCCTCCTGACCTATTTATAACCCAGCACTAAGTGGGGACGTGCGGTTCCCCCGGCACGGAGCAGCGCCCGCCCTCGGGGACCAGCTGGACCAAACCTTTGTTTCCACTTTTAACTAGATGAATGAAAGATTTTATTTTATTTTTTTTTTATGCAATGCCTCAGTAAACTTTCACAAAGCAGTCCTGGAGCAAGGAGGGCTGTTTAAAGATTAACACTTCTGCATAACGTTTAGATGGATATTAAGCAGCTTTTCACCTTCCAACTGACTGCAGCTAAGACCATCTCAAATAACCCCCAACACAATAAACCTGATAATCCCAACTACGTACTTCTTGGGCTCTTCATTCGATAGCACTGCTATTTCAGCACTGCAAGTGGGGAATAAACATAAATCGGATGAGATTTGCTCTGGAAGAGCAAATTCCAGTGTTTAGAGCCAAGTTTCAAGTACTGTGTTTTAAATAACATTGCGTTCGACACAGCAGATTCAGTATCTTATTTAAAAAACCTTACTCTTGCTGTCACAAGTTAAATCACATCTTTATCACAGACTTAACTTTGACTAAATGCAAAAAGTCTGAAGATTAAATAATTGGATCAAACCCACCTCTTTTAAAGTGCTCAAGAGCTTCCCTAGTAGCAAGACAAGAAAAATAAAAAGCAGGAGAAACAGCACCATCCAAACCCCAAATCTCTGCCTTTTAAAACACTTTCGCCTACAGAGAGAACAGAGTGGGCGTCTACGCTGACCATGCGAAAGCTTGGGTGCTTTTGGAGGACAACTCTGGGTGATAAACTCATCATCACCAGACCACCGGCACCCCAGGTGCCGAAGAGGCCTCAGCCCCCAACGCGGAGCGAGACGTTACTGCGGGAAACTATCCTGGCCCAGCCCAAGGCTAAAAAATGTCAACAAGGCATTATGAAGCCGAGCCCCCCGAGGAGGACTCCTGCTGCCTGTATCAGCCCAGCGCCCGGACCCCTGGCAGAAAGGCAAGGGCTGGGCTGTGGCCGCCTCTGCCAGGCGGTGGCTCAGAGCCTGCACACCAGCTGCTTTGAGAAACGCAAAGGTGCCGAGATCCCAAACTCGACAGGAACAACCACTCTGCCCTGAATCCAGACGTGCTTCGCACCCACGACCAACTCGGACCTCACTCCCCGGCGCTACCCTGCCAGCAGCGAGGTGCCGGCGCAGGAGCTCATGCCAGGGCAGGAGGCAGAGCCAGATGCCTTCGGCTCAGCGTCGGGACCCCCGGACCAGCCTTGCACTCTGTCCTGGAGCACAGCCCCGGTGAGCACCAACATCCCAGAGCAGTCAGCGCATCCTCCACCAATGAAAATCTAAAGCCGCGCGGGACGTGGCGATGGGTCCCTCAGCCGGAATGGGAGAGGAACGCTGAGACCCGCCAACAAGGAAACTTAAAAACCCAAATCAAAACCCGTGCAGAGTTTCAAGCCCTGAGATGAATCCCTGTCAGAGCACAAAAAAAAAAAAAGGCAGGATTGTCATATACCTCCCCCGCCCCCAGGAAAAGGCGAAGCTCTTTCACTGAAGTTACTCATCGCTCTGAATCACACCTCCCCGGGCACACCTCGGTTCAGGGCCGGCTCCGGCTCCATCACAATTCATCTCTGTTTCCGTGTGGATCCCGAGAAGTCATTACGTGGTGCTTAAACACGACCAAACACCACTTTCAATTAGCACTGGCAACTTTAGGAGTGATAACTAAGCCCCTTACATTCTCATAATATATATTGTTCTTTTACATATGATTAAAAAAAAAAAGGTATAAATTTTGCCCTTAGCTACACTGCAAATCAATCACAATTAGAAACATAAAAGCACTAAATTAATTTTATCCCCCAACTGCTAAACGAGGATGCTTTAAGCGCCACCCCCCAAAGCCGAGCTGCGTTAGGGATTCCTGAGCAGGGGAGCTGAGCCAGGTCCCCGTCTCCAGCCTACGGCAGAGCTCAGCAAGAAATTACATTTTTAATGGGTTTTCAGCAGCCGTTTGGGAAACACTAAACGAGGCATCGCGCGCGGGTGCTTCGTTTTGCTGCGCGTCTGTGGAAAATGGAGATTTTCCCGTGGGCCTGAGCGCTGGCGTCGATGGGGTGAAGTTTCAGGATGA
>VZSZ01003906.1:1495025-1537479 GCA_013398815.1 Ibidorhyncha struthersii
CTTCCTGAGCTCCCGCCCCGCCCCGGCACCGGCAACCGGCCCCGCCGGGGAGATCCCGCGGGTTGGGGAGCCGCGGCCGGGGCTGGAGGGAGCCGGGCTCCGCGCCCCCCGGGGCTCCTCCCGTTGCGCTGCCCCGGCGGCGGGAGGGTTCCCCCCGGCTCTGCGAGGGAAGGAACCTCGTTAATTAAAGCCCCGATGAGAAAGGGGTTTGGAGGCAACGGGCAACCGGGGGGGCTGGGGCTGTAGCCTGTGGGATCACCCCTTGTGCAAAGTGTTTGACACTGTCCCTCACGACATCCTGGTCTCTGAATTTGAGAGACGTGGATGCAACAGGTGGACCACTCAGTGGATATGGAACAGGCTGGATGGTCGTACTCAAAGAGTTGCGGCCAATGGTTCGATGTCCAAGTGGACAGCAGTTATGAGTGATGTTCCTCAGGGGTCGGTACTGCGACCGGTGCTGTTCAGCATCTTTGTTGGTGACATGGACAGTGGGATCGAGTGCACCCTCAGCAAGTTTGCCGATGATACCAAGCTGTGTGGTGGACAGACACGCTGGAGGGGAGGGATGCAATCCAGAGGGACCTGGACAGGCTGGAGAGGTGGGCCCATGCCAACTTCATGAAGTTCAACAAGGTCAAGTGCAAGGTCCTACATCTGGGTCAGGGCAATCCCAAGCACAAATACAGGCTCAGTGGAGAATGGCTCGAGAGCAGCCCTGAGGAGGAGGACCTGGGGGTGCTGATTGATAAGAAGCTCAAAATGAGCTGGCAATGTGTGATTGCAGCCCAAAAGGCCAACTGTATCCTGAGCTACATCAGAAGAAGTGTGGCGAGCAGGTCAAGGTAGGTGACTCTGCCCCTCTATTCTGCGGTGGTGAGACCCCACCTGGAGTACTGCATCCAGCTTTGGAGTCCCCAATACAGGAAAGACATGGACCTGTTGGAGCAGGTCCAGAGGAGGACCACAAAGATGATCAGAGGGCTGGAGCACCTCTGCTATGAAAACAGGCTGAGACAGTCGGGGTTGTTCAGCCTGGAGAAGAGAAGGCTCCGGGGAGACCTTATAGTGGCCTTCCAGTACCTAAAAGGGGCCTACTGGAAACCTGGGGAGGGACTTTTTGCAAGGCCATGTACTGATGGGACAAGGGGGAATGGCTTTAAACTGGAAGAGGGCAGATTTACATTAGATATTAGGAAGAAATTTTTCACTGTGAGGGTGGAACAGGTTGCCCAGAGAAGCTGCAGAAGCTCCGTCCCTGGAGGTGTTTAAGGCCAGGCTGGAGGGGGCTTTGAGCAACCTGGTCTAGTGAGAGGTGTCCCTGCCTATGGCAGAGGGGTTGGAACTAGATGATCTTCAAGGTCCCTTCCAACCTAAACCATTCTATAATTCTGTGATCTGTGAACTGGAACAAGCCTCCTCGTCACAGTGGGACAAGCAACAGATCTGCTTCCCCCGGGGTCCTGGCTGAGCCCCCCCAGCACCCCTGCCAGCCCAGAGGAAAGGGGCCATCCTGCAGCACCACCAGCTAAGGCAGGGGTGCAGAGTGCCTCTTCCATAGCACTTGCCACCCACGCATGACATTGCCTTCACCAGTCAAGTCTGTATTTTGATAACTGAAGAGCAATCAACCAAGCTTCATCCCTCCCAGAAAACGAAACAAGGAGCCATTTCAGCAACTGGGCTTTATAAATGATTTTCAGCAAATGTTTTTCTGAAAATGAGCTACAAGTTACTCCCTTCGTTGATCTTCTCTCTACTACTCACTGGGAATAAATGGCAGGATGGGGTCTCCTGTTCCATTCTTGCCTTGTTCCTCTGCTGTGTGCACCGTATCTTCTCATTTCAGTCTCCAATGTGTGAGAGGGACACTGCCACACCTCCCAGACATCTGTCATTGACACCATGAGCAGAAACCAAATAGAAAGCATGTATGAAACTCCATCATGGCACTGGAATTCCCACAGCTGACACATTGCTGACAGGAGGTTTTCATTACTAAATGACCCCTCCCCAAGCCATGGAACTCTTCAATATGGAAACCTTCAACACATGTAAAAAACACCAGTGGGATGAACCTGAAGAAAATCCTTTCTTGACAAAACTGATGTCAAAGCTTATTTCTGACCACAGGGTTTTGTCTTCCATGTTCATGACTACCCTATCCAGCTAGCCACCACTGCTGCTCTTTGACTGTATCCAAACCCCTTCTTAACAACCAAGATTTGAAGGTTTCTTCATATGTGGAAAACCCAGAAATGAGGAGCCACCTTAGCAATGTAAAAAGACCTCCTGTCCACCTTCCCTCACCCCCATACAGACAAGCGAAGGCCATGGAGAGGACCTTCATGGGCCTGGATGATCTCCACCTGAACAACTTGTGCTCTGAGCGTCCCACCACAGAGCCGTAGTATCACATAGGGGGTAAGCACAAGGACAAGCTACTCCTGACAGACAACAAACACCTCACCCAGCACATACCCTGCACATGGCTGCTGATGGTGTCCCACAATGGAGAAAGTCCCCACCCCAACAGGAAATCGCTGCCGGGGCCACTTCTATGACTGCTACCTGTCTGAGGCAATGTGGTGTGATGAAAACAGGAAGGCAAAAGCAGACAGTTTGAGAAATAAACAAATACTGCACCAGGCTCCCTCTTTCTCCAAAAGTAACCTGGGAGTGGACCCTGCCTCCCATCCACGGAGAAGAGGAGGATTCAGTTCTCAGCAGAGGCCAAGCAGAACGCAATTCGGTAACTCCACGCAGCAGTTTCCGAATGCTCGCTGCACTCTGAAAGGGCTCAAGTCATCTTTGGGTTTCCACGACTTCACAGGCATACTGGTGCTAGTTAGCACACAGACAGAGGTTAAGTGAGTGTTCATCCTCCAAGGAAATCAATACAGGGATCGTTACTGCTTTGAAGTCACAGGCTCCCTGGCCTGCTCCCCTTTCATCAGACCGCCTCTGCCATACAGATGAACGCAATCCCAGCGGAGACCCATCTTTCAACCCAAATGTCTCCTCACTTCCCAAATGTCTTCTCAAATTTGGGGATGATGAAGTCTTTCATCCCGAAGTTAGCCAAGTGTAGCAACCACTCAGGGTTTTCCCACTTCTGTTTGCCTTCAGCTGGAACAAGGGAAGGATTAAGTATCCCTTCCCACCTCTGTTACGCCTACTACGCTCACATCACCTATCAAAGCCATCTGCCCAGCAAAGGATACACAATGTCCTGATGTTTCACACAAGTGCTCCTCTGTCCCAGGAGGCGTTCCAGCAAGGTCTGAATGGTCTCCGACTGCACTGGCTCCACCTGGCAATGACTGCTCTGAATCTGAGCAGTGAGAAGCAAGAATGACTTCCAGATCAACAGGAAATTGTTTGGCTTGTTCCTTCATACCTCCCCCCCTTATCTCCACACAGAGCAATGAGATCTTCAAACTTTGCTCTGGGGGGAATCAAGGGGCTGCATAATATGACGACACAGTTTAGGCAGCTGCTGGCATCACTCTCTTTCCAATTTCACTGTACATCGCTCAGGGCAGTAGGCCAAGCTAGCAGCTGCAGGATTCTCCTTCATCTTACTATAACCTCCTCAAAGGAAGTTTATGGCACCCCATCAAAGGCTAAAGCAATTCCCCAGGGATTCCCTTTTAATTTTCCAAGGCAGTCACCGCTCTCTTACCTGACATAGGAAGAGGTGAAGAGCACGAGATGTGGCCTCAGGCAGCTCTGCTAAGTTGGCTTCTGCTGCCTCCTGGAGAATCTGGCTAATTTCTTTTTGAGAAATAATATTGCTGCTCTGGTATCTGAGAAACTTGGACAAAGGAAAAAATAAGAGGCATTAAACAGTGAAAGACCCACAGACTCCAACAGTGACTCATCTCCTGAAAAGACCTCTTCTATGTAACGGGATGCTGCAGCGCCTTAACCACAGGCCTGACTTTTATATCACTACTAATAGAACCGGTGCAAATACCTGTGTTGACAGTGCTCTGATTTATAACCAGACTTATTTTGGTTTAGGTCAGGAAGGAAATTAAACAAACCAAGTAACCTTTAAAAAGTGAAATAACAAAGATTCACACACCAACATGTATTTGGAGGGGTAAGGTTCACATTAATAAACCCCCTCCCATCCACTGCCATGAGGGTTTTATCTTCAGTATTTCTGCGGGGTAGGACCGCATTCCCGCTCTTGCTTGCAGCCCCCAGGTACAGCAGGGTAGTAGACTGCGGTAACTCCCTGTGCTGAAAAGTCAGGTCCGTAAGGTCAAAGATGAGGAGACAAGCTGTGATGCCAAGCAAAGCTCTGCTCTCCAGAGAGCCACAGCATGCTCCCTGACTGGAAACAGCAGTTGCATGTTCTCTGTAGGTTTCCCCTCTCATCCCCAGGGGTCCAAGATTATATAAATAAATGCTACAAACACCAGAAGAACAGGACGTGCTCACTAACAGCAGTCAGTTTCTGCAGGATGTGGAAGGGAAGTTCATTTGAAAGTATCATTATTACAGGGCATGAATATAGTGACAGGCAAAGCCACAGCAGTATCTGATATTGTGTGTGCATAGAGGGTAAGTTCTAATAACCGATCCACATGCACTGTACCAACATACTGGAAAAAAAAATAATCGAGAACACCCTGCCCTTCCCTTGCTCACCAAAGTCATCAGCCTGAGAACTTCTGCCTGCAAAAAGGACTTCTGGCCCCCACTGAGCAGTGTGAAGAGCAGAAATCGGTGCCAGGGCTGCGAAGCAACATGTAGAGCTGGGAGAGAAGGAGAAGTCAATCAAAGACAGCTTTAAAATCAGCCAAGTGACAGGCTGGACCCGGATAAGGACAGTCTTCAATACTGACCCCAAGTTTTCTCTTCTAGATCCCATGCTGTGAAACACTAAGGGGATATTTTGCTCTGTTCTTACTCGCTTTTTAATCTGTCACTCTTTGGGCAAGAGTTTAGTCATGAGGACAAAAGCTTAATAGCTTTTTAAAGCAGAAAATACATTTTGTCCATCTTTGTGCTGGTACAGGAAGAGAAACCTTCTCCTGGGGTGCATGTCATAAAACAGTAAGGGGATATCTTTAGCCCAGGGTTTTAAAAATAACACCCTCTGGTTTCAATATGAGGACAAGTTTCCTGACCACGGGTTTTATATAGCTGCAGAATACTCTTTGGGGAATGAAGAAAGACCTATAACATTAGCTGCACAAACCAAGCCTGGATCTGCATCAGAGAGCATACTACGGGGACCAGACAGGCTGATGGCAGCAATGCAATCAGTAGAAAAAATGTTCTTAATAAGGGGTGTATATGATAAATGGAGGTAAGGCTCAAGGACACTGGCTGTGACAGTGAGAAGTCTCTCACTGAACGCTAAAGTTAAGTGTTATTACCTTGTATTTACTGCAGGTTAGGATGTATTTATTGCATGGGATGGACAATTACAACAGGTCAGCTGATACAACTTGTTACACCACGGCAACTCAAAGTTTCAGAAAGGTCCCTTTTCCACTGGCAGTCATGTAACCTTCCTATTGCCACTACAAGAATCTTTTCTATGGGAAAACAACACTAAAAAATCACGTAAAATATTTGGGGTTATCTTTTAGCTGGTGGAAATGAGAAGGTACCAGCACTGTGCACTGAGCCTGCTCTACACATCTGGAAAAATCTCTG
Source organism: Ibidorhyncha struthersii (assembly GCA_013398815.1). NCBI lineage: Eukaryota > Metazoa > Chordata > Aves > Charadriiformes > Charadriidae > Ibidorhyncha > Ibidorhyncha struthersii. The sequence goes on from VZSZ01003906.1 coordinate 1,500,705, forward strand.
GACCAAGAGAGAGTTTCAGAAAGCCTCAAATGAGGCAACTCCTAGAGGCAGAGTCCAGGCCACACTCTTTGCAGTGTTCTCACATCTTTCAGTCAAACAGAGCTATGACTCTCATTCTGCTTGGAATAAGGAGACTCCTGTTATCGGTGGTGTGAACTTCTGCACCACAGCAAGAATTCAGGCAGCCAAAGCGACAGGTTCAGCTGTTGCTGAAGCAGCATTTCATTAGCATAATCCCAAATCAGCGGAACCTCCCCGTAACATGCCCCCTTTTTTTTTTTTTAAAAAAAACCCAGCCTTTTAATAGCCTCCCTTCAGCTACTGGCTGTCATTCATCTGCAGTATTACATCTTCATTCAACCACTTCCTCTCTCCCACCAGTGTCCCTTTTGTCTGGTGTTCATTCACTCCAACCCCTTCTCTCTTAGTGTTTAAATGACTGAATTGAACAGGTCAGGGTACAGAGAACTTTCTGCCTGTTTTAAGATCACAGCCAGCAACTGGACTTTGTGGCAGGAGGCTGACAATAAGCAGAAGGGTCTATTCTTTCCTCCAGCTGCACAACGCTGCCATATTATGTTATATTGCTAACATGGTACACATTAGTCTGACGTAGACTCTGGAAACCAAGGTCTACATTCGCCCCTGGAAATCTAGAATTTCCAGCTTCCATTCCCTAAGGCTGCCTAGTACACTGTTCTCCCTTCCTTTCTCTCAGGGCCAAACTGTGACCAACACTGCCTGTGTGGAAGACACACCACATTCAGATCCTCCCTCCCCTATATTTATGATCTAAAGGTTTGCTACAATTTGCCTGGAAGTGAAAGACTATTCCTATACTCCTTCCATTCCTAAACCTTTCACTCTTACCATATCAAGGGGTAGTGAATGACATTTTTCCTTCTGGAAAGCATCTTGCTGTCCAGAGCCAAAGTGAGGGCTCATGCCTGCAAGGTAGCCAGGCACTGTGATTTCATCCCACAAAGCATATGATTAACTTTAGGCACACAAATAATTTTCCTCATTGGGCATAAACTTATTAAGCACCTGCTCCAGGGTGCTACTGGATGGAGATCAAAGAGCTCAAAATCACTGCAAGAAGGAAAGCCAGGAGAAGAAAGGGCAGGAAGACTTTACCAACATCCTGGTTCTTTGCATACAAGTATTCCACTAAGGTTTCCAGGCAGGCAACCACGGCTTGAGAGAGCAGCAAGTCTTTCTGGAATACCAAGAGGGAGAAAAGAAGAAGAAGAAAAAAAAAAGTCAACAGCTTTTGCAAGAGGAAAATTCATAAAGTCGCAGGATCTGAAGAGCATACAGCACAGGAAAATAACAACTTTCATCTTCTTCACGGGATGCAACATGCTGCAAATTATCTGTCACATCAAGGAGCCAGACAAAGGCACAACTGCTCATTCTGAGACTAAAAAAAAAATTAAGTAGCAGACTCCAAAGAATAAAGATGAAAATCCAGCATCGCTCAAGAGAGTTAAATGTAAATCGATGTACTATCCCCTGGAGCCCAATATCATTTGAGCAAGTTAAACGTACACTGAGGTACTGCCCCCCACAGCACATTGCCAGGGGCGTGGGGAAGGGACTTTTCCCACCTCTGTCCCTATGGGTGTGGCGCCCCTGCAGAGGAGGAGATGGGGAAACAGAGATTGTCATTAGTACACAGAATTTCAGCTATCCAGTTCAGCAGCAGGGAGTACCGCATAGCTTGATTTACCTTCTTTCTCACTGCGCCATGCTGCAGCAAGAGCATTTTCCCTCCTCCTCCTCACATGTCTGCAAGGGGTGGGAAATGTAGGCAGAAGATATATAAAAAAAACCAGCCCCTTAAGTTCTGCAACAGGGTGGTTTCTCCTCAGGCTAGTGTACCTACTTGAAGCTTGAAGCCCAACACTAGTGTTGTTCCAAAAGTCGTATTTTATATACCTGCAACTGGACGTGCACCAAAAGGTTCTGCAGACTGACAACAAGCGAGAAGACCTGCCGCATGGCAAGGGGGTGCAAGGTAGCATCCTGCAGTGATGATGGCTGTGGTTGTGTCGCACCTTCAGCTGTGTTTTGGCCAACAATCACCAGCAGAGAAGAGGAGAAGTTCTGTCGCAGAACAGCTCTCAGGAACTGCATGATGCTCACTAGACAGGGAGCTGCTTATTAGCGTGTGTCAGTTTTTTCCTCTCCCCTGCCCCGTGTGTTGGTGCCTGTGCAATAGCATGGGAAAAGTGATGAAAGAAAATTTGGACTTAAGGGCCCACCAGAGTTGCCCAGCAGCTGCTGACAGCTGCAGGCAGGAATGGCAACATGAGTTCCCATGTTTGTTTCCTCCCTGTGAGACACTATCCCAGTTCTTCTTGCGCAGTTCCAGATGTCACTACCAACCTCCAAAGAAGATTTGTGCAAACACAACAGAACTCTAGACAGTTCCCTTTTGCCCTTTCTCACCACCAGTTATGCACTCCCAAAGCCAAATGGACCAAACCTTCCAGATTCCCACCAGCACCTGCACCTTCCCATCCCATAGTCACCAGTTCTTCCTTGTTGCCTGTAACATGGTACAGTTGCTTCCAGTTAAATCCCTGTAGCAGATGCAAAATACCTAACAGCAGGATTGGCTTCTTCTTCCTGAGGATGACTGCATTCAGGACTTCTGTTAGGTCTAAAGAAAGTGTCTGGTGAACCTAGAGAAGAATTAAATGTAACAGAATAAACAGTACTGGTTTGGACCAGGTAAAAAGCTCCCTTACATACTTTCAGTCCTTAGATACTACCCATGATGACCATTGAAAAACAAGGGAACAGCAACAGTGTTTCAGGAGTCTATCCCAGAAGAGAGTGTCACATCATTGGCCTCTCAAGTTTCACCTGTCACCAGTTGCCAAAAGCTTCCAAAATCACAGTGCAACTCATTTGCCTGTCTCACTCTCACTGCTCCCTGAAGGCCCTCTGGCACATGGCTGGCAGACTGACGAGCATGTGGAATAGCAGGAACAGCCATCACCAAGCATGGTTGTACTTTAGCCACACAGTCAGTCAGCAAGACTGTGGAGCCAGGCAGCCAAAAGCCAGCAGTGACAACGAGAATCTAGCCCTGCCTGCTGGAGCTGGGAAGCCTGCAAAGAGCCCAGGGCTAGGAACTACAACATGGATGAAGGAGGCAGAGGAGGTTAGGGAGTTGCAAACTAGAGGAAATAGGAAAGGTGAGCTTGAGAGGGCAGTCTGCCAAACACTGTTTCCATCACAAAGCAGCCATCCAGCAGCAATGGCATGAAGGCTCACAGAGCCCCAGAAGGGTTCAAGCTCTTCAGCAGGGCAGAGAGTTGGCATGGGAGGGCAGGCATAAGGACTGCAGGGCTGATTCCTTCAACCCATCTTCTGAAGAGAGAAATGTTCAATAGGAGAGCTAGGAGTACCTCCTGCAACAGAGTGTCAGTGGTTACTTGTCTAAGAACTGACAAGCCAAAGCCTTTAATAGCCTACTGTCCATGACCCATGTCTATCCACAGGGTTTTGCTAAACCCAGTAGCAGTAACACAGTTAAGATGCAAGCTTGCTATGGCCAGACAAGTCCTCATTATTAACACCAGCCTGAGATGAATGTGGGCAACTCACATTTCTTGAAGCCATTGTTCCCCTCTAAAAAACTGCAGGCTTAGGGAGACAGCCTGGCATCAGCTCACATTCACAGCCACAAAGGCCAAAAACTCTCTATAGGGGCCTCCAGGGCACTTTGTGCAGCTTCAGCAATACTGAGCAGCAGAAAGCAGCAAGAGAAGTGAGTCTTCCTCTTATCCCCTCTCCTTCTCCCTCAGCAAAAGATTAGAAATACTGAAGCTTAGAAATGCTGAAGCATCCTTGAAACACTTCCATTTGCCACCTGCATCTCAAGTTTCCTTCCCCATCTCTGGTGCAAGAAGGACTGTGGATTGCAGGTCACAGCACATCAAGGTAAGGTATTGATGAAGCCAAACAAAAGGCTTATAAGCCACTAAATGATTGCACTTCCGAGGATCAATACGAGCTGAGAGAGTCAATCCCAGAAGATGAAACTCAACACTAGCCACTAGAATGAGTCCCTTTTGGGACTGGCACAACATTGACGACCTAGGCCCAGCCCTGACTTGGAAACGAAGAAGGTAAATTATGCTCAGCAGTTAATAGAGCGGGGACAGGCAGGTCTTCCTATGCATTCACACAGCTGACAGTCCATACAAGTCCCACACTGTAAGACCTAAGCAGAGGCAGCACATCTGTGAAGTAACAGGTGCAGATTTGGTCTGGTTTGGCCTTTTGGAAAAAGTCATCCCTCAGCATTAGAAAACCAATCCTTGCCTCTTCGTGCAGATGCACACATGTCCTTACTGTGATTTTATCATCCCTGAATAGATGCACTGACTCCCAAAGAATATACTCTGCCGGGGAGAACTCACAACTCATGACATGTTATTTAACTCCATATCAAGAGAGGGAGAGGGCTGGGTAGATACTTCAAAGGGAAACATTATGCCCTTGTGTTGGCATTAGAAAGTACTTCCCTCAAAGTTGTAATTCCACTATCAGCTGACAGCTCCATCTTAGCTCTCTTATCAGACTGCAAAGCATCAAATAAAATGACAGCTGTCCACATTCACATGAGGTTGCTAATACTGAGCACTCACTTGCCAACAATAGGTTTGGATTGTGACTGTTCCACTATTGATCATTTTAGTACCAAGAAAGCACTTTACAACACGGGACCTGTGTCTCCCACTCCCAGCCTTCCTTTGAGAACAGCCTTAAAATGTATTTTGCTCTGTTCTGAAGAAGAAAGTGATTTGGATCAGGAGGCCTGAGTATGCACTTTTCCCCCCAGGATTTCTGCCCCTCTCTAACTCTCCAATGATTTGTGTTTCAGCCTTCAACAACATGCTAGCTTCCATCCTGCTGGAGAACTGCAGCAAGGAATAACGTGTTGACTATAACAGAAGAGCAACCAAGGCAAGCAGATTTCAGGACAAAGCAAACCACCTTCCTCTGCTAATGAAGAATTTTATTTTTTTCTTTATTTTTTTAAGGTTTAGCCATTCCCTGGATCTGAACACTAGAGTGGTTCTAACCTCAGTATTGTAGCGATGCTGATAAAGTAAGAGGGATGCAACCAACAGCCATCCAGAGCACAGCAAGGCATCCTCAGATGACAGGTAAGCAGGTTCAGAGGGAGGGGACCACAACCAGGTGCACTCCAAAACCTTCTGCAGTAGCTCTAGCAAGGACACATTGGAGAGCAGCACAGCCACGGCTTTGTGGGAGAAACATAATCAGAGAGGCTGATGGAATGGCACAGGTTAAACCAGCTTGACAAGCAGAAAAGAAGTGCAGAGCACACCCCTGCTGCAGTGAGGCAGCCCCAGCTGCCACAGCTCATCAGAATAAGGCTGTCCGCTATGCTGGTATTCATCTCCCACAGCACAAGCGAACACTCGGCCAGCTAATAAAATGACCAGCCTTCAGCTAACACAACTAGAAGGCTGGTTAGAGTTGTTCTCTATTATTGTTCAATTTTTTTGAACCATGGCAATACCAGGACATTTCAAACAAGGCGCTGCTGTGTTCTATGAACAAGAAAAATACTGTGGTTCTGTCTCTCAGCAGCCAATTCCTGAATCATCAGAAGGCAGCAAAAGCAAACCAAACCAAACCCCCCAACCTAAAAAAAACCATCCCAAATACATACACAAATACAATATATGTTAACTGTAATGCTATGTCTGGAAGGGGAAAAAATCCACCTTACCTGCTGAGACAGTTAGAACACAGTCTCTGATGGCCAAACTACAACCTCGCTGAGATTAACTTAGCAATCAATACAATCTTGCCTCACCTCTCTGTTGACTACAAGGTGTTGTCTGATGTAGGCTGCAGTACAGAAAATTCAAGGATGGCTGCAGGAGGTAGGTGTCCCTCGGCCTGCATTTCCCACAGAGATTACTGACTGGAAGCAAAAGAACATGCATAACAGACACCAACATAACAGAGCACCTCAGCACATGAAAGAAGTCAGTCAGTGCGGAGAGAATTCAGACAAGAGCGATACAACCTGAAGTGAAAATAAACAGAGCATGGTACTGACAAAGCAATAGGCATCTGCCCTAGAGTGTTTGCTTTAGACCAAACAGTGCAGTGGAGGATGATAATGGGGAGGGGGGAACAGAAAAGGGTATGGGCACATATAACATTGGGCAGTAATGAATCTAAGAGCAACAGACTATAAGTTACCTGTTTCCACAGAGTGAATTTGATCCTAATACTAGGTCAACCATAAAAAGCCGTGTGCCTGTCTCACATAGTGACCAGACTGGGAAATGGCATGGAGAGCTGTACTCCTCCACTCTCACCAACTCTGCTCACACTAGGAATAAACGCGCCATGTTTGCTGTAAGCACCAAACACTTAGGAACAACGTTTAGCAAGAGTTTGGGAGGGAAATCCAGGACTGCAGGGCTCAGCAAAACTGTCATAGGAGATATTTTGACAAGCTGAAAGTCTGAGTAAGCAGTTCTCAAAAAACACACATCAACATGCCTCCCCATACCCCTTCCATCTATTTGCTGGTCTCACGTAGGCCTTATCAGAGGAGAGTGCCCTGCACACTCACCCCTGAAGAACATAGCCTGGGGAGCCAAGCAGGGAATGAGTGGGGTGGCTGGGGCAGGGGGAGAGTTGCGTTGAAAAATACAGAGCAGAAAGCAAGAGCAGAAGGAGCTTGTGACTCCTGGGAGCAGCTGAGCTGTGCTCTGAAATCACAGCAGCTAAAAAGGGCTGGTATAAAGAGGACATGCTTCTTCCACAACCCCAGTTCCCTTGGCTAATGAATGTCTGAGAAACACTGCTTCTTTACAAGGGCAACATAGGCAGCCCCAAGAAACGGAACATTTCAAATTGAAGGGGATAATCCTTCAAAGTCTGCTGGAGAGATCAATTTGTCAGAGCAGGGAAGAGATGAGAGGATGTATCAGCTGAAGTTCCCTCTGGTATCTTTTCTTTTTTCCCAGCCTGCATGATCCTCCAATAGCCAAGTAAGAAGGGAGAAGTCACCAAGTAAGGATCACCAGACAAGACAGCAGGTCACAGTAGTCAGTAAACAAACACAGCCCGATCTTCTATGTCTCTGGGGTGGAGTGGGCAAGTCCTGCAGCTGGTTGGGAGCCATACACTCTGGACTCACACTCCAGGGAGAGCCCAGGTTCACTAGACTGCTGGTCCCTGATGGCTGGTTCATAGGACACCCCTGCAGCCTGAACCCCACAGGAGTGTGTTAGCAGGTGTGGACAGGGAAGGAGGTTTCAGAAAGCACAGCAGCAATACTGTCATGTGCCAAGTGAACAACAGTCACAGACCCTGAAATCATGTCACAGCCAGCAGAACACTTTGGCCACCTTGTGAGGTTTCAGACAACAAATGTATTGTAAAAGCAGGAGGCAGAGAACCTGGGGTTTGTTCCTGGTTGGAGGCCAGGCTGGATGGGGCTTTGAGCAACCTGGTCAAGTGGGAGGTGTCCCTGCCCATGGCAGGGGGGTTGGAACTAGATAATCTTTAAGGTCGCTTCCAACCTAAACCATTCTATGATTCTATGATTCGTTGACTGAGCTGGTAACCAGGGCTCTTTACAATGCTCTAGCTATGAAAGTAACTCAAAACAACCATAACTGTAATGCAAGGTACACCTTCTCTCAAAGGACAAAGAGCCAGCCCCTAATCACCTTACTGGAACACTTAAGAAACACACATCAGAGCCCCCTGGGAGAAGATGGATACACAGACTCACCCTGGTGAAGCAGTTTGAAGTCTGTGCTGTCCAGCTCCCTTACACCCTTGCTTCGCAGCTGCACCAGGAAAAGGAGGCTCAGCAAAACAGGCAGGTTCCTGTTAGCTAAAGAAGGGTGCAGACAGCTTAGCTTGTCAGTGAACTCTAAACTGTTGTACCTTAAAGCGTGCCAAGAATTGTTAATTTTCCAGCTCAGGAATGATTGTGGGCTAGGGGAGGAAGTATTCCTCCTTTACACGCACAAACATACATGCTCCCAACTTAATTCTCATCTCTACAGTCCCCTCTGGATCAGGTCCCCTTTCTGCCACTGTGAGTTGGCCTGAGTTACACACTGGATCCAGCCAACATCATTCTAGGAACAACTGGAAAAGAGGGGGAAAAAGGAGGCGAGGGTCTTTTACGCGCTTAGTGAACCATGTAAGGGGCATGGTCACCGCACACTCAAATCAACACCTTTAATAAGCTAGAAGTCACCAGCCCTTTGCAGACTGCCCTCTTCCCATCCACTTGACCACCACTGGCAGCCTGTGCTTTGACAGCACCCCAGCGCCTCAGAGCTCTCAGCTGCACAGCATTTTTTCTGCAGCATCTTGTGAGGCCAGAAAATGCTGTCCATCTGGCCCCACAGGGCAGAGCAGAGACAGGAGAGGTGAGAGCCCCACACAGCACATCTGTATGTGAGGAGAATGGAGCTGGTCAGACCACCAGCTCCGCAAGGCAACCCCCTCCATAGTATATTCACTGTTCTGCAGCACTGTAAACAGTGCTTCACATTGGATATAGCCATACCTACAGCAAGCAACTATTGCCTCCAGAAAATGTCTTCACAAAGGCTCAGGAGTTTTCAGTTTTGAGGAGGAAACATTAACGCGTGTCTTTAATGTGAACATATTCTTGATGGATTCCCACTGTTGGGCCTTCTTATTGTCTAAGAGCAGGCTACTGTTCAAACAGGAATGCAGATCCTCTGGACTTACCTACCCTAGACCTCACAGAGAACTGCCTATGTGCTGGGAGACAAGGAATTCATGTCTCCAGAGTACATCCGGTGTTTGACTTTCTGGATGGGGCTGCCAGTAACTCAGCTAATGAGTTCAAAATGCAGTATGATATTAGACACAGCAGAAGGGCTTTAATCTTGCAAAAGCCACTCTAGCCCAGTGTCCATCACCAGCGTTTTGGAGGAACAGGTCTGACTGCCGCAACAGGAAACAGACAATCTACCTCCCCACAGCCCCTGGCACCCCTAGATCAGTGACAGAGGAACACCACAACTCCAAATGTACACAATTCCAAACAAGATCAGATCTGGTAGATGTCAACATTGTCTTCTTTATCCATAACCTTGTAGCTGCATGCCCTACCATGCTCCTGCTTTCAACCCCCCTCTTCTCCAGTCTACTGACTTTGCTGGAGGTAAGACAAAAACACTTTCTCTCTTGTTGCTTCCATCCCAACTGCTGCACAACAAAACACCCCAGACAGAGCAGGGCTGTTACAAGTGTCAGTGTCCCCCTCAGGAACAACCAAAAGCTGTGCTGGGTCCTTATCCCAGAGGAGCCAAGGACATCCTAGCACTGCTCCCTTTTTCAGTTCAAGCTCAAGGACTGCTTTGCACAGCACCGTTCATGACAGGACAACGGTTCCAACTCTGTGGCCAGGGCTAGTAAGGAAAACAGAGGGATTTCCTCCAGTCACAACTCTGCTAAATCTTTGAGAGATTTAATAGAATTAGGAGATCTGGTGATACCACAGTTCCTGTTTGGAGATCAATATCATGAATGATTCAAACAATCTCTGCTCCCAGTCCCTGTGCCCTGGGAAGCGAGTGTACTCAGGCACACTGAGCTGTTTTGCACAGAAAAGAGGCAAAAAGGAGGGTGTCTTTCAGTCACCAGTTTAGCCCCTGTTCAAGCTGGGAGATTTACCAACACAGCTCTCCACTTGAACACTTACAACAGTATAAGAAAACCTTGCTTTTGTTTAACAATCACAGTTTGAAGCCAGAAGAACTGAAATCAGAAATAGACTCTGTACTTCAAAACAAGAATCTCTGGAGAAGGAAACTAAATCAGCACAATTCTGTCTGTAAATTTCCTCATGCAGATAAGTACTGAAACTACATCAGCAGTTCAAAACCAGTTTGTCCCAGACTGCATCCCTTCAGCCATCTACCCTGCTAGTTGATCTTACAGCAAGATCAAGTCACAGAGGGGAGTCACCTTGCAAAGAGGCTGAGCTGCTCTCTACCAGCAGCTGCTGCAGAATCTGTAGGAACTGACTCCGGAGGAGGTCACAGACAAGGACATCCTCATTTCTTTCCAGGAAGGTCCTTAGAGTCATCAACACCTTCCAAGCCACCTCCACAGAGCTGGAGCAGACCAGGTCCTGGAAGCGAAGAAACACACACGTTACCTTTCTGCCCTGATTAGGCAGAAGTCACTGCTATTTAATACCATTATGCTAATCTGGTGCCTTGGGAAACAGCCTAATAAAGTACTATTCAGATTAAGTATGTCCTGATTAAATAGAGAACTGAATAAAATAGATGGACTCTTGTCTGATAGGCACCTCTGAGTAATATCCCGTTTAAAGGATGCTATGTAACTCCCGAGAAGCACACAAGTGTAGGGGTAACATACATATAAGGTCAAAGGTTTAGACAAGTGAGATCCTAAAGCCAGGGCGCTATTTCCAAGAACACAGAGCCTCTGGCACTTCTGGTCTCCTTGTTGTTTTGAAAAATCAGGTTGCATACTAAAGATGATTACCTAAAATCAAGCTTATGAGTCAGTCCATAGTTACTAATTTTCAAAAGGCTGGCAGCCTTGTATCTGCAGTAGCAACATAACAGCTAAACTGCATGAAACATACATAAACCAGACAAGCAATCACTCAGTCACAGAAAATGGAAGAGTCGTGTACACAGCATTCAGCCCACAAGCCTGCTTCTTGACTACAGAGCTCTGTCTGGAGTCTCTGAGCTGAATCCCACAGCCAGTAGCCTTAACTCAGGCATACTTTTGTTGTTAAGGTAACGTTAAATTCACCTGCACAGCATGTACAGATGCAGTTCCACAAAGATTAGGCAGAAAACACCTGATAGTGCTGAAACAATATGATCGTCTCAACATGTATTATGTCAGAACTATCTTTCCTCTCCTCTCCCAGTAGTCCTGGCTACTGCATTGCAAATGGTACAGCTGAAAGAAATAAACAGAAAACTGGTCTCAGCAACCAAGCCTGCAGCCTGCCAGGACAGCCTACTGCCTTTTCCAGCTGCCCTCCCCTATCACACAGCAGTCATGCAGACAGCGATGATGAAGAAGAAATAGCTGTGGGACCCTATAGCCAAGGAAAGTAGTCAAGGTAAGAACAGGTTGCCTGTGCCAGAAAAAAAACTGAGCCTGGTTCCTGCCCTTATCTGAGACCTTCAGGAATAAGGGGCAGGGAGCTGTCTGCAAAATCTGCTCCGCTGACATAGATCTACTCCATATGACATTCAGGAATGTAATCTAATGTCATATCTCCATTCTCTGAGAGAGCAGCTCAGATCTGGAACATGGAGAAGACAAGTGGGATGGTGTGTGATCATGACCACATTCACCCCCAGATGAACACACACAGCACAAAATGGCACGAACCGTGGGCCACAGCCTTCCTGGTCCTGGTAAATGCATCACTGTGTTAACATCTTCCTCCCTACTCAGGAGATCAAGGTCTCAGATGAAGCCACTAACCATCTGCTCTATCTAACCCAGACAATTATTAAAAGCAGAGAAGCAAATAAATCATCTTTGGAAGGACATTCATTTTTGTTTTACTGTAGCATGCAGAGGCCTTTCCATTTTACTAGTGCATTCTCAGGCTGAGGTTATTCACCTCATAACTTTTGTTTACATCTGACAGTATATTTATCCCAGGATATTGCACTGTTTTATTAGCCCATCTAAATTCAGATTGATTATGCTCTTCCCCAGCTGAAAGGTGAATTGTCAAAGCCTGTGATTTATTACAACTCACTTTAAAGACCATGACAGAGCTAAATTAATTTATTTCTGCAAGAGCACATGGCAAGATGGAAAAGGGAAAGCAAGAATGCTGTATCATTCAGGGAAGGAGCCACTGTTTCTCCTTTGCTTATTGATAGACCTGTGATGTATATCTGCTTTAGTTTATGGAATGATAGGTTCCAGAACTACTGCCAAAGGTAAGAGCGTGGGCAAGTCTCATGGCACACTTCTTAATTTGTACTGATGTCATCTCATTGATCACTTTTACTAATGCTCTGCAATGGTATCGAATCCCTGGATGTTGCTACCTACTCTGCAATATCACCCTAACTGTGAAAGAACTGCCCTATGCAAGAGCCCTCGTGTCAGTCATTTCAGTAACCTGGCATATTAAAATTTACTTCAGAGCGTCTTAGAGCAGACCAAATACATGCCAGTCTGCAATACCTTACGGGTGCCCACTCAGAATCAAACCTTGCTTCTTCACTGTCTGCTGACATGGGTTTCTGTTCTCAGTGATACATAGTTTTAATTTCTCTAACAGGCTGGAGAAGAAATGGAGAAAGAAAAATCCAAACGCCGCTTGGATGCACACAAGTCTATGGGACCGGATGGGCTACACCCAAGAGTGCTGAAAGAGTTGGCAGATGTGCTCGCCAAACCGCTTTCCATCATTTACAGGAAATCATGGCTAACTGGGGAGGTCCCAATGGACTGGAGGGTGGCAAATGTAACACCCATCTACAAAAAAGGCAAAAAGGAGGATCCAGGTAACTATAGACCTGTCAGTCTAACCTCAATACCAGGGAAGGTCATGGAGCAGGTCATCTTGAGTGCCATCAAAACCCACATAATGGGCAACCAGGGGATCAGGCCTAGTCAGCATGGGTTTATGGAAGGCAGGTCCTGCCAGACGAACCTGATCTCCTTCTATGACAAGATTACCAGAATATTGGATGAGGGAAAGGCTGTTGATATTGTATACCTGGACTTTCAAAAAGCATTCGATACTGTCCCCCATACAATTCTTGTGGAAAAACTGGCTTCGCACGGCCTGAATGAGCATACGATCCGCTGGATCAAGCACTGGCTGACTGGAAGGTCCCAAAGAGTGGTGCTCAATGGATTTAAATCCAGCTGGCGGCCGGTCACAAGTGGTGTGCCTCAGGGCTCAGTGTTGGGACCATTTCTGTTCAACGTCTTTATTGATGATCTTGATAAGGACATAGGGTGTATCATCAGCAAGTTTGCAGATGACACCAAGTTAAGCAGGAGTGTTGATTCCCAGGAGGACAGGGAAGCTCTACAGAGAGACTTAGATAGATTGGATCACTGGGCCAACATCAATGGTATGAGTTTCAACAAGGGCAAGTGCCAGGTTCTGCACTTGGGCCACAATAACCCCATGCAGCGCTACAGGCTTGGGGAGGTGTGGCTGGAAAGCTGCCTGGCAGAAAGAGACCTGGGGGTTCTAATTGACAAGCGGCTGAATATGAGCCGGCAGTGTGCCCAGGTGGCCAAGAAAGCCAACGGCATCCTGGCTTGTATTAGAAATAGCGTGGCCAGCAGAAGTAGGGAGGTGATTGTGCCCCTGTACTCAGCACTGGTGAGGCCACACCTCGAGTATTGTGTCCAGTTTTGGGCACCGCAATACAAGAGAGATATCGAGGTGCTGGAGCGAGTGCAGAGGAGGGCAACGAAACTGGTGAAGGGCCTAGCAGACAAATCATATGAAGAGCGGTTGAAGGAGCTGGGACTGTTTAGTTTGAGGAAGAGAAGGCTGAGGGGAGACCTCATCACACTCTACAACTATTTGAAAGGACACTGTAGAGAGGTTGGTGCTGGTCTCTTCTCACAGGTAATTAATGACAGAACAAGAGGGAATGGCTTCAAGCTCCAACAGGGTAGGTTTAGACTGAACATTAGGAAAGAATTTTTCACAGAAAGGGTGGTTGGGCATTGGAATAGACTGCCCAGGGAGGTGGTTGAGTCACCATCCCTGGATGTGTTTAAGAGACGTTTAGATGTGGTGTTGGCGGATATGGTGTAGGGGAGAACTTTGTAGAGTAGGGTAGATGGTTGGACTCGATGATCCCAAGGGTCTCTTCCAACCTAGACAATTCTATGATTCTATGATTCTATGAGTCTATGAAACCACAGCTTGCCCTTACAGGCAAATCTCATGCTCTTGTGTGGAAATGTTAGCAAGCATTTACTATGTGACTGGCTGAACAGTCATGGGACAAGTGACCACTGATGGGGAGGGGTGACAGGGCAGCTGGGAGAGGTGGAAGTGAGAGAACGCCTCTGAGCATCCATCAGGACCTGGATTCTGTCATGATTACATAGGTTAACAGAGTTCATTACACCAGCAAAGGCAAACACACTAGTCCTGCTACTTCAAGGCCCCTTTCTGTCCTGCACTGATTAATTTTCCCTGTCCCAAGATTTTTATTTTATCTTTTAAGAGCAATAAAACGTGCTATTTGCAGTCCTGAAAACTCAAGAGTACTGGAAAAATCTCTGACAAGACTCTCCAGTTAAAAGCAAACAAAATTAAAATCCCAAGCAAACAGAAAGCCGTGCCCTCAAAACCTGTTCTCTGCACGCTGCTTTTTTGAAGTTCTTTGTTCCTCACACCCTTCTCATCTATCAGTAGTAAACCACTGTTCCCAAATTAGCAAAACAGCTTCTTGAAAGGCTGCCACAGAAGAAGCTGGAGTACCCAGATGTGTATCTGGATAGAGAAAGGAATGGGGTTTTTCATGGCATTCATCAGCAGCACCCTTCAGATCCCTCCCTAGCCAACTCTCAAAAGATCGCTTTCTGTCACAGTGGATGGATGACAGAGAAAGAGCTAACACGCATACACAGTCCCATTTTCCGTATCAGGCTTCCCTGGGAGGCAGAAGTCTCTGTATATACACATGGGCCCTTCTAGCAGAATCCTTGGCCTCATAACAGTATGAAGAACTTTAAGAACCAAAAAGTCCCCTAAATCAGTGCCAGGATAGCAGCCTGTCCTTATGAAAGTCACATACCAGTAAAATAAGTAAAATGCTGGAATTGCTCTTCAGAATGGGAACTAAAGGGTTAGCGCTGTTTAGCTGATCTGACATGCCAAAACCAGCTCCTTCAGTCTCGGTTTGCTTGCAGTCTTCCCAGGAAAACCAGAGTTGAAGGACTTGGTGTCCAAATCTCCCCGTAAGTTCAGGGTAGTGCAGGAAGAATTTCAGCAGGAGAGGACAATGGACGTAGACAAAGCTCAGATCTGGAAGATTATTCAGGATCCTCCTTATGGTACACAACGACCTCTGGTAAGTGTGTGGGAGGGAAAAGGGGAGGGGGAGAGAGAACGAAATAATCACTAGATACTGAATATCAAAAAGCTGAAGTGATGAGAGTTTACTGTGAGAAACAGTCACACTGCCTTTTAAGTAGACAATCAAATATATCAGTTAAACATCATTTTGTAAAGCCCATTTGCATGACAAAGGCTAAGAAACTTGTAGGCTTTATACAGTGCTCAAAGCTGTGCAGCAGCAGCAAGAGCCATATGGGAACACTAGAAAACCTGCTGCAGAGGCTGTAGATGTGTTCAGGAGACTGAAGCTATGAAATTTATTATATTCTGTATGTGAATTCACAGCCTATCCAATGCATTTACACTTCCCACACATACATAAGTTTATTCAGTCAAATCTATACTCTCTAGTGGCTTTCACAGTTAACTTTCCAGAGTGTAGATGCACTGCACATTCTTCACTCATTCACTGCTCACCACCTATATCAAAATACTTTCTACAAGAGGATTGATGGGAGAGGGGAGAAACTTTAGTTTCGACAAAAAGGGTCCAAGACATAGGCATGAAATCTTCTTTTACCGAGTCCAGGGTTTTCCCTTTGTCCTGACCGACAGCAAGCAGATAAAGAGCAGCTCTGAGTATGTATGGAGGGGGACAGTGTCCATGATCCTGTGCTGATAGGAGGAAATTTCTTATGCCTAAAAATAATTCTGCTTCTGGGACAAACCTGCATTCAAGGAGATTGGAGTGGAAACAATAATGTTAGGCATGCCTTACCTACCAATACATGGTATGTAATGGCCACAAAACCACTTGCCTTATATACTCTTGGCTCACCTGTCCCCAAGGGTGTAGGCAAAGTATAAGAGTAGTACGAAGCAGTGTTGGTGGATGCAAAGAGACTGATCCAAAGAGAAAGGCTCAGGGGTTTCAGCCAGGAGGAGGAGGCTTTCAGCAACGGTGTAGTTTAATTGAGGCAGACCCTTTTGCAGGAGCTCAGACATCTCTTGCTCTAGAAATAAAACTAATGTGAGCAGGCAGGCAGTAACGAGGAATGTCCACAACAAAGCAGAGTGGAACATGGGGATGGAAGCATCTGCTTGCCCTAACTCAAGCACATCAAATTAGGGAAGCTCCTGATGTAAGAAATATCAAAGCCAACGTACTACCCCACAGTTTGCATGCAGCAAGTGCATCTCTATGATTTGGCATAAATAGAGGTGTCGGACCTGATTTAATGGAGTTGTCTTTGAGGATGAAAAGACACTTCTGTTTGAGGTTTCCAGTTCTTTGCTGATGTTGCCTGTATGAAGACCAACCACTGCCAGTGGGAAAAGTGGCTTTTGTGATATGGAAACTTTCATCTCATTTATTTGGGACTTACCTATTATGGAAAGTTACAGTATAGACAGGAAAGCTTTACAGAGTATGCCAGAGGGGAAAATGACCTTAATCTGCAGCTATGGGTGAATATGTGGCAAATACAACCATACATAGTTGTGCCACCATGTAAACAAAACCATACGCAGAAGAAACACTTTCAGGTAGGGTTCCAAACTCTTCAAAAGGCATTCTCTGAGTGTTATCTCCTTGCTGGACGAGCTTAAAAAAAAAAGCTGGGGAAAAAAATTCTCTAAATAGAGCTTATGTGTGTCCTCCCTTCCCTCCTCCTATGCCTTTTTTTTTTTTTTAATTATTTTTGCACCTATTGCCTAAATAGAGGGTGGCAGGGCCTCAAACTATATAAAGCAATTTGTCTCTTTCCCCAAACTTGCCCTCCTGAGACGAAGTTCTCTCCTTCTCTGTGGCAGAGTAAAGGCTCAGGCACAAGCTGCAGAGGAAGCTGGAACAGGCCTGATTCAAGGAAGGATTACTGTGAAGAAGAGCAGAAAGATGGAGTGAAGAAGGCTAGAAGTACCCTTTTCATACTTCTAATATTATGTGCTGTCTGCCAGAATTTCTTTTTACTGAATGATCACATGAAAGCACCTGCCCCATCACAGTAAGACTCCAGGAGTCAACCTGGGCTTCCAGGAAAATGAGGAGCTCCCAGAGGACAGTCACCTCATAGATGTGGTGGGTGCACTAGCAATGATGACAGTGAAAGTGTTCACATACCTTGGGAAAATAGAAATACAGTGGGGTACTCTTACAGTCATCATACCCTGTATTCACATAACACTGCACAGAATGGTAGGTGTATGAGGGCAGCTCCCAATACCTGATTCAACTGGCTAACACCAGTAAGGAGATTTTCAAGCAATGGTGTTTCCGGGGATGAACAATGAAGAATGCCAAAATGTTAACTAAAAGGGTGAGAACAGCTCTATTATTTCCAGGTATTTCTCCCTCTCTCCAACTGATTTCCTTGCAGAATAGGACATAACCAAACATCTTTGCACTGTAACACACCATCCTTAGCGCCCTGCACTACTGTATTCAGAGGCGTAGATCACTGTCCCCACACACCATTCACAGGCATAAACATCCCCACTCTAACTTCCACAGCAGTAACCTGGAGTAGGGGTGCTGTGTATTTTGTTTACTCTTTTAATGAGATGCAGTCACCGGAAAGAGGAGGTAAAACATCTCTGCAGACCCACAGAGAGTCTCCCCAAGTGCTCCTCAACCTAGAAATCCTAGCCTCTGCTAAAGAAGACCCTTTGCAATGTCTCCTGTTGAAGTGTTCCTCCTCCCTCCCATTTCTCATACATTATCACACCAAGAGGAACAAAGATAGGGGTACTATGTGGCCAGGAAGCTCAGATGGAACTGATGCTACTGTTACTTCTTTTCAAAACACCCCCTGATTTGACTACTCCAAAGTCAGGCTGCTTTACCTCTGTCTGTGCAGCTCATGACAGAGCATAGAATTCTCACAACGCTGTGTAAATCCACCCGCCCCCTACCCGACTGCTTCTCCTTTCTCCCACATCCAGCTTTTCCACTGTCAGTTACCATTTACATTTTGCAATAAGATACAACCACTCTGGAGTCTTTCGGCCTCCCGTCTTCCCTAATCAGATGCATTAAACAAGGCATGATCTGCTTTCCCATCTGGAATTTTTTTACTCACAATACACGCATCACAATACCTTTGTACAGAGCAAAACCTGGCCTTCAGCTGCAGTGTCAGTCGGATGAAGGAGGAGGATGCTAGACAGAAAGCAAGACAGAAATGTCAAAGGAGCACAGAACATGTATGACAAGGGAAAAGAGTAGGCAGATCCCATAACCATTTCCACACATCTCCACACAAGCCTGGTGAACAGGGCAGGCCATCTCAGTAAGAATACATTTGTTAGGCCTTCTCTCCCAAAGCAATCTACTCCGAGTTTGGTTTGGAGGGGAGACTCATTTGTCTTCTCAGAAGGAGAAGGGAAGATTTGCCAGCTTCACATGTTTAGGATAGAGGAATCACCTCTCTGCTGTGCAAGAGTAAGGAATACAGAGTAAATAGGATTTCTACATAGTAAAATCCCACCAATAATTTCAGCATAATCCATGTCTACAGGAACAGCCAATTCTGAATATTCCAGAGGAAACAGTAAAGCTGACACAACTTACTTATCTAAAATAAAATCTGTCCCATCACCATTGCTAGACCAAATAACTTTTTCATGCTGCTGAACATGACTGCATACGCTATTCTTACTCATATAAACATGCAATATAATCATCTGCATAAAATCTCGTTAAGCTCATTGCCTCAGTAATATGCAGAAGCAGCAAGTTCCATCAGTTAAGTTAAGAGCACAGAGAACATGATCCCACACTACCCCCATACCCAGCTTTTTGGAGAACTTATTCCGCATGTTTGGCACCACTGTAAAGAGGGTATTAAGTGTTGAGATGAAAACCTCCATCACTGACGGGCTGACAGCCCTTTCCAGGTAGCTCTGTGGAAAGAATAAAAGATCAGGTGCATGATACGCATTAAACACTGAAAGCAGCAGCTTTCTTCCGGCCTCCTGCCCACCAAGAAAGCTAGATTTCTAAATCCAAGCAAATGGAGGAACAGTTCTACCAAAATGCCTGGCAGCGAATACACAGGCTTACAGAGCACTCTGAAAGCAACAAACACTCTACTCTGCCAACGTTATGAGCTGTGCTACTAACTCTGCAAGACATTACATCAAGCAAGAAACTTCTTCCTGATGCCAGCTGGCAACCAGTTAGGCCTTAATGCAAAGTGACTAACATTACTGCCCATATTGCCCTGGACATAACTGCTCTTACAGGTCAGACGGCTAATTCTCTAGCGTGGCATACAATATAGGACATAAGCTTAAGTGCAGCTGACTTCAGTAACACTTAACACCTGTGCTTCAGCACTTTATTCAGTAGTGGCAAACACAGGCATTTAAGGTCTCTACAGAGTCCAGCCCTAAACTGTTTAGAACAGAATGACTCAACTCACTCTTGTAGAAGGTCACTGGGCAATTTTCTCACAGTTCATTAATTTTTACCCAAATTCAATGAGCAAGAAACAGCGTGCTGGCTCCAGCTTTGCCAAACTGGACATACACTGCACCCTCTCTTCAGGGAGGAGAACAGCAATGCCACTGCAGCTGCCTACCAAGAGACTGGTTAAAAAAATACAAAACAAAACATCTCCAAGCTCCCAACAACTGCAAAAATCCATACACCTGAACCCGCTGCAAAGCACAAGCAAAATTTACTCAACATTGAGAACCACAAACAGAGTCCCATTGTTTTGACAATTCTGCTCAAAGTGTCTTAGCGACAGGTCTGTATGGAGCACTAAAGCACACGCAACTCTCCACTGTTGCTCTTTAAACCATGTCCCTGGCCTTACTGAGGCGAAATGCTTAGTACTGCCCTTGCTGTGTCGACTAGGCAGCCTCCTCAATACCTTCTGGAAAGAAGCATGAAAACAAAATTGCAGATGAAAATACCTCTGCTTTCTGGGACGCAGGAAAGTTTTGAAAAAGTGGCAGAAGGGGAAACAACATTTCAGGCACTCTTAATTTTCTGCCATATCCAGAGCTGCCATGGATTAGACAACATGGCAGGTAGGCTATGGGCATCGCACAGTCTGAAGAAAGACACTGCCATCTACATGGAATCTATGAATTTCTCCACCCTGAGACCGCACGCTCTCATTTTGCATTAACTGTATAATGCCACATTTGGCTCTGGAGAGGTGGCAAATACCATAGCTGTTCTTGGTTTACTCTATATGCTCTCTTCCCCCAAAAATCTTGTGCAACCCACTCTTGGTGCTTGAAAGCACCTTTCCAGGTACCCAAGGAATAGATCAAGTTCAAAAGAAACCCTACCATGACCATGGGGATGCAGAGACTGTCACAAATCTTCAACAGGAACTCAGAGAAGTTGCTCAGAGTGTCCTTGCTCTTGGAGTTGGGGGCAGTAAAAGCATTCTCCTGGGCCATGGGGTCACTCTGGAATTCCACTGCTAACCTACAAACACAAAGTGGATACCAGAGGAGGGAGGAATCCTCCTCACTCCATAAAGGAACTTGAGAAATACTACATTTCCATCACAACTTTCACCATTAAGGACCCCGCAAACACTTGATGGGTTGGAAACACAGGAGTCTGGCCATCAGAGTTACCTATTGAGTGAAGCTATTAAGTCAGCAATGTCGCAGAACAGTACAAGTGGCAAAGGAAGACAGCTTCTGTGAAGAAAGTACCTGCTGTGGAAACCCCTAGAGTGGCAAGACTACAGGTTCTCAGTCAGGCCAGAGTGCCTGGAGCACAAGACAGCAAACCTCATGAAAATTAGCCAGGGGACCGCTCAGCTGATGTAAAAACCGTGACAGAACCCAAGTGCCCTGTAACACCACCCCAAGACACTGGGTCAGTGCAGACAGGGACACCGGCTTCTGACTGAATACTCTCAGCAAAACCAAATGCAAGTGATGGAAGGCAAAATAACTAAGTTGGCCAGACTTCTCTAACAACAGATCCAGTTTCATACACCACCATCTGCTGTGCAGCTAAGGGTGAAAGATAGCTGTCATCCAGAAAAACAGGAAAAGTTGGTGCCTCTAAACCCACTTGCAGTAACAGGTCACAGACATGAGTAAATCCAAGGCCAGCATCTGGACCAGATACACATTTGTTACATGGTTAATCCCCTCCAGCAGTGTGACCACATACCCCAGGGCACAGGAATATGGTTTCACACATACCCTCCAACCATTCTTACACTGTCACCAGTTTTGGCTACTTTTCAAGCAGTTCCTCAAAGGCCAAAGACATTAAATAAACTGTTATGTCCCAGGAAAATTTCTTGTGAGACACACACAGGTGTCACGAAATTTTCACTATTGCTACATAGCCCTCCTTCTTTTGTTTCACTGACAAGTGCCATGCATTGAACTCACCTGTGATATTTCATTGGTGGAGTTGGGTAGAGGAACTCAGTTACCAGGACAGGACAGACAGACATGGACACACACACCACCCACCTGCCCACCTCCCTGATTTGTCCTCACCTGCAAGCATTTCTGAAACTTTCCAGGGTGTTGAGCAAGAACTGGCCCTGTCTCTGAGGAACTCTGCTGAGATTTCTGTTTGCTGGGTGACTCTGAGATCCTGAGAATAGATCACCCTGCTAAAGGACAGAAGTCTTTAAAATATTATGTTCACTGTTGGAAAAAATAGCTTTTTTCTCTGATACCAGCAGCAGGAGGAACAACAGATTTCCCTTCACTCACTTCTTTCACATAACTGATTTTTTTTACTATTGTGCTTTCCCCAGGGAGGGCAGAGTTAGAGAGCTTCTGTGCTCTTCCTAGGGAGGACAGAGTTACAGAGCTACTAGTTCTGCACTGCCCTGTCTTTGCAGTCTGTATGGCCATGGTTTGCTCTAATCTGAGCTTGAAACAGCTCAGCTAACAGAGCTTCAAACTCTTCTAGGAAAGCTTGCTATTTTTCAAAATTTTATTTCTTCCAATTACTCTTCAGACAACACTGAACAGTTCCTCTCCTTGTTCAGCACCGAAACCTTAGTAGTTCTCTACTTTGGCTCAGGTTTGTAAGCAACTACCCAGGTACTAGCTCCCACACAGCATCCTACTGAGTTCAGCCAGAAGCCAACTGCAGCATCAGAGTTAATTGTTTGCCCAAACTGGGAACAACTTGGAACTCAAAATCTGCCTTTAAGCCTTAACCTGTTGTGGTGGTCTTCTCCAAATACTACCAGAGGAGGGCATGGCGACACATTGGTGCCTGGCAGTTCAGAACTACTCCTTCTGCATTTGACAGTGAGATACCTTAGTACGGGTACAATCATTTCCCCTGTTTCTCCCATTAAACACAGCCTGGATGTCCTTACTAGCTGCCTAATTTCCTTCCTGTGAAGCTCCTTATTCTGAATGGGACTCAAGCTCTGTGTGCATGCAAACAGACTGACCAACATCTGCCTATGGGGCAGAAAGCAGTTCTGCCTTCTCCAGGCAGAGAAGACAGACATCTGGTACCACAGAACTTGGGCCTAAAGATAGTTCAGCAGGCATTTGGAGCTCTGCTACTCCAGCAAGATGCTCTTGCCACTACAGACATACAACCTAAATCTACATGGCTCTAAACCTACAGCAAGAAGGCTCAGCCCTTGTCTTTTCACTAGCCATCTGTAATGGGGGCTCTCCTCAGAAGTGCATAGGTCCCAGCAGCACATCACACTAACTACATATTCCAGGAACAGGGAAGGATTTGCAATTCAAATAGTGGCTAACAGCTCCCTTGCTGAGGCATCACAGTGCACATACGATAACGCTCTTGGTCTGAAGTCACAGCAAGAGACGTCTATTGCCAAAAAAATAGACTGACGCAGCCTACAAGGTGGGGGCCTGAAGAAGGGGAAGTTCAAATGACTTCAGAGTACTGGACACATGAAGAGAGCAATGTGCTCAAGTGGTGCCACACAAATCTTCGTTGATTTAGAAAGACAACATTCACCAGCATCCATCTTCAGCTACTTCAAAGACAAAGATTGGTACCATCTCAAGGCATGAGGATTAAAAGAAACACCAGAGAACCCAACAGCTATAGGGGAAGAGAATAGAACATATATACAACATCCACATAGTGTGCTAGGAGGATCATCCCTGTCCTGCTTGGTCCTACCAACAAGCAACAATAACTTTGGATTTACCGCGTGCCACTTGCTACTCTGTGTTGGGGAAAGGTCAGCACATCGCTTCAGCAGTGCCTCCAGCAGCTTCTGCAGCTCTTCGTATGGGACTGGAGGGGAGCTCAGATGGTCCTTCCTGAACAAGCAGAGAGAAAGACAGTATGAACATTCCCTGCTGGGGACATTCCATCTGGGAAGGCAACACCAGCAGAAACAACTGCTCTTCTGACAGCAATATAACATTGCCACTTCTCTCCAGCACAGCATGCTAAGGTCACAATATCTGAACAGTGCCTTCATCTAGATGTGCACCCAAACACACCCTCACTGCATTCACTGTCCGCTCCCCCTATGGTCAGGAAGCATATGACTGTACAGTCTCACACTTGCTCTTACCTATCTGGACGGGGCACAGAGTGACAAAGCCACAGCAGCTGCAGTACAAGGCTGCCTGGGACACTGGGTCCTTGCTGCAGCGGCTTGCTGCCTACCACAGCTTCATTGCCCTGGCAGCCTTTTGAGGTGGGTGGGAAGCTAGCTCTGCCGTACCCACGTCTGTCTCAGCTAGAAGTCCCACTGCAGAGCACGCTCACCCACACAGCCACAGGGGAGCTGCAGAGACCAACATGGTATCAACCGATCTATCTGAAGAAAAGCCTGCAAATACTTTCCTGCCTACCTCAGGAAAGCTGCCACAGCTCTCACAGCCTCCACTACCACCTCCAGCACTGGGCAGTTCACCGTCTCCATCAAAACATCAATGGCTTCTATACATACACCTCGGTTTGTGAATAATTTGATTTCCATTGGTTGCCTGCAAAGAGGAAACAAAGTAAACAAGGAGAATATTGTCGGAGTTAAGTAACTGTGGTGCCCTCTCCTTATTTCACCAAACAGACAGCTGAGCCATGTGGTGCCAGCCATGCTTTTCAGTATTCAGAGCCAGCTGCTCTCAAGGATGTAGTCAAACTTCAGCAGGTGGAGGGTTTGCTACAAAGAATGAGCTTCAGCAGGTCTGGACCCCTACTATGATGAAAAAAACCCCACAGCTTGGATAACTGTGTGACTGCACCAGCAAGCACTGACATGAAAAGCACAAGAAAAACAGGCTTTGCAAAACACAGTGATCTCTCTGCCTAGGACTATGCTGAGGCCATCTGCACTGGCATTTGCGGGTTCATCTGGCAACTCATATTTCTGAGTAAACAAGCAAACCTGACCATCCTAGAACAATGACAATGCCATGAGAATAGCTTCTCTCACAGTCCTATAGTACTTCTAATGCCAGATGCTGCCAGAAGGACAGAGACTTTCATGAACTTGAAAAGTAATCAGGAAAATAAACACAATCCAACTTTTTTGACAATTCTTCCTCCTAGTGAGCATTTTGGTCGTCCAACCACTTTGTGGCCCAGCACCTTTACACATTCAGCATGACAGCATGGAGGGATGACAAGCCATTAATCCCATTACTGGAGAGAGCTGCATAAATGGCAGACTGTGCTCATTTGGCTCCTGGCAAGTCAGGTACAGTCGGGAAGGTAGGGGGAAGACAGGAAGCTACATAAGGCACTAACAGCATGCCAGAGGGCCTCTCTGAAGTGAAGTAAGAAAAGCAACACAGCACGACAGGAGCCAGAGTTGGGAGCAAAAAGTATTCCCTGTTTTTCAGTTTTCACAGACATGCCTGGCTAAAGCAAGCCAGGAGCACATGCTCCCATGCACAAATGGGCAAGGAACGTGAACTTCAGTAGATAGCCCAGCTACAGGGCAAAAAGCAAACAGAGGCAGAATCACTCAGTGGCATGAAACCCAGCTTTGCAGTCACCTCACGTTTTTCATGTTCTGCTGTGAGAAAAAGCTGTGAGGCGGGCAAGGCACAGAAAAGGCTTTGTGGAACTTGGGCACCAGGATCGGCCTCTGGCCCAAGCCATAAGTGGTGTGCTGAACTTCCAAGTCGTTTCCACTTATACTGTAATTCAGTTAATCCCCTGTATTTCCCTTCTTTAATTGCTGACCTTCTGAAGTAAACCACATCAGGAAAAAAAAGTCTTCACTGACTCATGCAAGGAGGAAGGGATGGAGGAGTATTGCTGACTCATTCAAGAGGCACAAACCCACTTGCAATATGGTGCACTTTGATGTCTTCGGAGCCTGGGAGAAAAGTGTCAAAGACAGCACACTTGTAGCTTCCTGCAGCCCTTCATCTTTGGGCCCCAAACTGTGCCTGCCACTGGTTATGCTGGGAGAGACAAGGGGCACGCCAGGGAGAGCGACCCACCATTCCTGACATAGGGAGCAGTACAAGGGGAGCAGTATGTCCTGCCTGGACAACACCAGGATGCGGGGCTTGCTTACACAAGAGAATCCAGCTGCAAGGTAAAAACAAGAGGAGAGGTTTCAGGATGAGACCCCTTTCCCACTATGAGATAGCTTTAAATAAAACATCATTTCTAAGGCAAAGCTCAGAGAAACAGAATGTGTGTGCTAGAAAATGAGAGTAATTGCACAGAGCGTTCTCTTTGTTTTACAAGCATAAATGCTGTAATTAGTGTTTCCCGCATCCTGGTTTCTCTTTTTGACAGATCCTACACTGGCATCATCACACTGTTCTAGCACTGCTGCTTTTCTTTCTCCTTTTTACCCTGCCACTTGCTACAAAATTGACTATGACATTTCCAAAATTCAGCTCAAGGGCTCTCTTGGGGGAACTAAGTGGCAAAACCAAGACTCTGTCACTAGCATGACAGGACAGGAACAAGATCATAGAGGCAAGAACAGGAAGCACAGAAGAAAAACAAGCCAGGGTATGTTATTACTTAGCAGAAAACAAGAGGGAAAAAGTGACAGAAGACATTAATATTTCAGCCTAGAATTTGTTTTTGCTGTTTGAATTTAGCTCAGATGATGATACAAGACTAGAAGCCGTGGAATTTGCATGCTCTGTTTTGTCACAAAGGTGCACTTAGCAGGAACTGGCCTGCTCACATACGCCTGGACCTTCCTACCCTTCCCTCCTGCTCTATCAACAACTGAAAGGAGATTTCGCCTCCCAGATTGGCAAGGAAGCAGGAAGAGGTAGATATACTTTTGGATGCAGGTACAAAGATGACAAGCTTGGAGGTTCAGAAACAACCATCAGGCCCTTCTTCACAAGAATAAGGGAGATGCAATTGTTCAGCGACATCTTTCAAACACAAAGGCTCTGGGCATGTAGATATTTAGTCTCAGACAAAAACCTTAAAAAGCAAAAGCACCACAGCCTCCATTTTGGACCACCAAACTCTGCCTGTGCAAGCCTGATGGGGGTACTCCCTTACCGTTTCAGTATTTCAGTGAAGAGCAGGAGCCCTTGTTTGTGCAACTCCACATTGTTCAGCTGCAGGACATGTTGGAGACTCCTCACCAGAGATTCAATGCCTGCACAAGTTCAAGAGAAGTCACAGAGAGGGATTTTAACACCCCAAATTCCAGGATGGAAGCAAAATTAATTTTTAAAAGGAAGGAAGATTTGAACAATTATTCTTCTGAGCCATTAACAGAAACAACTGCCCAAAACTCATCTCCTTGATAATAGGCCCCAACCTGCACTGCTGGAGGTAAGTCCAGAAGAACGGAAGGAATTTAGCCTTTCTTCCTAAATCCACTCTTGGCATGTTCACAGAAATACCTAATAGTAACTTATGTAGTGTCAGTCATGATAACTGGTTATTATAACGAATGCATGTTCATCAGGAACTCATTAGGACAGTGACACTGTAAATTCAAGCTACACTGGACATCACAAACATGTCTGATAAGTACTTATTTTCTGTCCTTTATCCATCCTGACTGGAAATTGTGATTGTGTGTAAAGCGTTGAAATTCAGCTGGAGGCACAACAAATGCCCACAGTATTACCACAGTCACTCTGTCAGAAAGGCTGATGACTCACCATAGACTGTGTGACACTTCGAGAAGAAAAGGCGCTCTTCAGTTAAGAGAAGCAGGCAGCAATACACTGACCAGATGAGAATTTCACTGTTGCACGAGAGACACTCAAACAGGAATTCTGCAAAAACACACACACACACAAAAAAGGTCACTCTGGTTAGAGGCAGTCTGCTCACAGCATGGCACAGCTGCTCCTAGAATAGAGCAGAAGAAGGAGGAGGAAACGAGGAAGCGAGGAAGCGTAGCAACAGCCAGGGGGAGAACAGTTGTATTATGAAATGGCAGGAATGGAGAACGGAGTGGATGCTTGGGGGTATGCTAGTCTTCAAAACAAGGTGACTGGAGAGCAGAGTCCTGCAGGCAGGCATCTTCCCAGCACAAACTCAGCAGGCAGAAGCTGAATTGTGGCTCTAGCCTTTGGCACAAATGAAAAGCCACAAAGCAAGCTTTATTACAGACACAGTGATCTTTTTTTTTCCTCAGAACTTTTACATCTCCCAAAGAATTTGTAAAATGAAAGCATTTCTGTCTTTTGGGATTACAGAGAAATAATAAACCATCTCCCACAGTCACATTCTAAAGCTAAATCCTAGACCAAATTCTGTGCAAACTTGCAGTATTCAGTGGGATAAGATGGAACCTCAGTCTGTTTAGGCTTGTATCTAAGGTCCTGCAAGAAGGACCTTGACCTCAAGGACTTGTCCAAATTCTTGCTGTGAAAACTCCATTCTGCCTGTTGACAGCTGCTTCTATACTTTCAGTTGAAAACTTACTCTCCCCTTCTAATCCTAAAATCACATTAGCCGTTTTTACTGGTATAAAATGGTCACCACACACATTATGACATCAGTGGATTTCATGGAGCCAGAGTGATTCCTAAAACAAACAGCCAGGAAGTGCTTTGATATTGGGAGATGAACAGTAAGATGCTACTGCATTTCTTCACCTGGGACATCAGCATGGATAAAAGCAGGAGCATATCTGCTGGGAGAGTGAACCAGCACAGCAGCCACACAGTGAGAACTTGCTGCCTGTAACATCTCATCTCTGGTCAACAAAAGCTGTTGGGAAACAAACGTGAAAATGAGAGAGGAAGTCAGCTATACAGATATGAGTAGGAAACAGTTTCCTCTGCATTTTCAAATGTAAAATATAAATGAAGATCTCTCTTTTGGCATGTATTTAATGGATTAAACTTGCTACGGCAAGATAAAACACTGGACCAAATACACACAAAAATATGCAAAACGAGAACCACAACAGAGAAGATTACGAGTACGAATAGCTCTGCCCCCACACTTAGTCATGTTGGCACTACAATTGCTGTATCAGATCTCAAGTGTGAGTGAGTAAAATCAGCTGAAGCCAGGAATAAAATCTCCCCCCTCCAGGATGCAGGAATGAACAATGAGGTAGGTGGGGGTGTCCCCATTTCCCACTGCAGCTTCTGTTGCTGGTGTTAGCAACAGCATACTCAAGTGCCTCAGATAAATAGTCAATACAGGCCAGCAAATTCTTTACGTCTACCCATAATTCACTATACTTCAACAATCACCTTTTTCAGAATGAGTGGCAATGGATTTTCCCCTTCTAAAAACTCAGGGTTCTCAGACTCCTCCTCTGTCTTTGAATTATTCATAAGAATGGACACAAAATGGTCAGATTTCAGCAGCTCCTTTAGCAAACCTGCAAAAGCGGGAGCAAGAGTGAGCACCACTGTGGGTATAACAAGGATTTTATTAACACAGGAGTATTTACAGCCTAAGACTTGTTGCCAACTTCCTCCCCTTTCCTGCACTCCTAACAAAGGCCCTCACTTCCAGTTTAGGGAGCTTCTTCTCACCAAGTCCCCAGATATTGCCATGAGCCTCATGTCTTGCAGCTCCTTGGTGCTGATGCTTTTTGTGGGGTCTGATCCTATTCCTTCTCAGAGACGTGCATGTGCACTGGTACATGATCTTAGGAGTACTCTACTCGCACTGTCTTCTGTGCTCCCGTACCCACCCCTAAATTTTTTTCTTGGGAGAGCTCTTGACCTGCATTTTTCTCCAAGCTACAGTCAGCAACCCAACAACAACTAGACATTTTCGCTGTAACACTTCCTAGAGAACTGACATTTATCTTCCCCTTCTACTTTCATAGGCTCTTACTGAAACAGCTGTGTTTAGCTAAAGGATATCCACATACACAATAAAGCCCTCAGTATAAAAGTACAGAGCACTGATACAGGTATTGATGCAAATCATCAGTACCTGTCAGTACAAATTCACAAGCAGTATCATCTGAGCTATAGAATTCTACTTGCAAAGGGATCATCATCCATTTCTAGTAGCTGCGTAGATGATCCGAGGAGCAATCCAGTTCCTAGTTACCTCCTACAAGAAAAAGTAATTCCCTCGACGGTTTACAAACAAGCAATGTCAGAAAGGCTGAAATTGTGCTCGCCAGCAACAGCTGTACATGTGCAGTTGGAAGCATAAATGCAAGAAAGCACCACCTCCACATTAGCTTTCTAACCTAAATAACATGATGCCCCACATCTGAAGACCATATTTGCTAGACTCCATCCCACTGCTCTACAAAACCCACCTGTCCAGGCATAATGTTTGCATTCAGACACTTTGAGGGATGGTCTGTTCCTAGGATGAAACATCAAATTGAGACAGGACAGGCCACAATGCAAGCTCTGAAGAGACTCTTTTAAGATTAGTCAGTGCTAGGCAAACGTGGGGCTCGAGGGACAATGGAGGGCTGGGGGAGCTCAGCACCAGGTCTGGGCCATTTGATTGCTATGGAGTAACAGAAAGGATTGACTGCTTCAGACAAGCAGCAAAAAGCTCCTTTAGGGAACAACCGACATTAGAACATCTAAACCAGCCAAGGATTTCTTCCTCATTCGAAGCCTTGCCTTGCACCTTGCAGTTTCTCTCAGCAATGCCTTACCCAAACAATTAACCTGCAGCTCCTTTGTCTGCGCATGCCCAAAGGTATTCAAGAAGAGACCACAGAGTCTTTCTTCAAAGTGTGCTGAGAGCCGTTCTGTGCCAACAGAAGAGGAGTACAGCTTGCCATACAAGTAGCAAACAGCAGCCTTTATACCTTCATTTGGGTACGTCAAGCCCATCAGCAGATGATCCACTAAATTACCTAGTGTGAAGAACAGAAACAGCAAATATTCACACCAATGACTGACTTTTTAAAAGCACCAACCTATTTCCCTTGAAAACTTGCAAAAGCCCACTGGACAGACTGGTGTATGCAGATTAATGAATGACACAATTAAGTGATGTGCTCACTACCATCTGTCCCCCTGAGCAGAGGTACAGTAATAAATGGCTAGAGGAGCTCGCTGTTCACCATATGAAGATCCATCATCTGAGCTACTTCCACAAAAAAGCTAAGCTTCCTCACCACACCCCCAGGGGCTGGACCAAGGAAAGAAAAACTAAATGTATGTTACCTGTGATGCAGACGCACAAACCATGGTTCACAGAGGCTGTTTTTGCCAGGCTGGCTAAGAGCACAATGACAAGCCTGCTATTAAGGTACTGACTTGCAACGCAGGAGGCCTGAATGCCATTCCGACTTCCGGACAGGCTTCTTGTGCGACCTTCATAAATTGACACGGGGGATGGGGAAATGCATGCATGCGTATGTGTCTTAGGGCTGTGAATACCACCCTTCAGTGAGGCACGACACATTACTTACTGTGCTCTACCACCAGTATATCAGCGAAGCTTGGGATGGCATCTGCCAGCTTGCCCAAGAGAGTGAATGTGGGCAGGCTGCCTCTCATGGTAGTTGCTTTGCACAGCTATAGAGGAGAAAGAGAGAGAAAATGTTTCACTAGTGAGGATACAGTCCAAAGGCAGAAATGCACACAAACCAGCAAGCTCTCCGTGGTGCATAATGCTCCAGAACAGGATCTTATCTTAAGCTGGCTCCTCTTCACCACTTAGGATAAACCACAGGAAAACCATGAACACACCACTAAGTCTCCAAACTATCTTTTAATTAATTCAAGAAATCTCTTGCTTGTTGCTCCTTTTTTCTCTCTCCCCTCCAGCTCTTACATGAGTGGATGAACCAGTTGAACTTCTGCCCACTTTCACTACTTCCCAATATTTTGTTCCCCATAGGACCATTGCAAACTTAGGAATGAAGAGAGCAAGAGCCCAGGGCACAGGTTGGGGAAGTTCCTCATACCACTGAAATGGTAAGGAAGGAAAAGAAGAATCTGAGGAAGCCACACAGCTTCACAAGAGCATCATGAAGCCATATGGCTGCAAGGAGTCATGGGAACAGCAGGAAAAATGCAGACTAGACACCAACACTGCCAAAATCACAGCAGGGGAGCTGGCACTAGGATATCCCACTGCAGCAGAGTCTGCATCCCACTGCAGTGGCTGCAGTCTTGCAGGGCCACTCATTCCCATCTCCTCAACCTCTGAAGGACTGAAAGGAAGGGCAAGGAATTCATCTTCACTGACCTCTTTTTGGCTTTCATCCAAAATGCAGCGTAAGTACTGTTCTGACTTCAGCTCCACTACAAGCCGTACCAGAACTACACAGAAGAAACAGGATCAGTAATTCACACCCAAGAGCACTCACAATCCATCTTCCATAGCGCTTTAGTAGACCAGTGAGCAAAGAGCTTAGAAATTAAATGAGCACAGAGGTGCTGAGAGAGCAGGATAACATTGGCATTCCCAGCACTATTACTTCTGATAGCCCAGCCTGAGCTCTCTGCAGCAACATTACAGCAGTCCTGTTCTAGCTGCACTACAAACCATGCATGGAAATGAACCGCAAGCCACAAACTAAGCATCAGGACACCAAGTAAACATAAGGAAACAGTGAGGGAGGGAAACAAAGACCTAACTTAAAAGCATAAGAATTTCTGGTAATTGAATACAGCAGGCTTCCTACACTATCAAAATTGGCCGTTAAAAACATGTTTCCAGAGAAGACACCAGAACTGCAACTGTTGAGTATCCTTAGATGCAGCTTGAGAGCTTCTCCTCCAGCTACTGTTGTCCCTGAGGTAATACTGCAGTCTATCAGCCAATCCTCCCCACTGCAGTTATCACATGTACCTTGCCAGAAAGCAAGGCCCCAGTCACCTTTCTGGTACTGTTCACTTCCTCAGCCCCATGTAAGGGCTGTTATTTTTGTTTCACTGCAACTTTAAGAACTCTGTCCACTCTGTCCTAATACAAGGAATCAACAAGAAGTTCTGTTTACCAGGCACTGGCTGCACATCACCTGGGGTTTCCCTAATAAAATCACAAGGGAGTTGCCTGATGCTGGCAGGCTGCCTCTGCCTCCACACATATACCAGTGCACCAGTTTCAGGAAGCAAAGTTCCTCTTCTGGTATTTCTAGAACCTGGGAACCTGAATGTTCAGCAGACAATAGCCCCCTTAGTGAGACAACGTGCAGAACACTGTTCCATAGGATTTGTAAGGCTGTCTTGGATGTATCTTGCTGTCATTGCATGACTCATTTGAAAAACACACTCTTTTGATTTGTATTCTAGAAAACCATCATAAAAAAAAAATACTAGAGAATTCTAGGTTCACCGTCTCTTGGTATATCCAGGGCAATACTGGAGGTTTATCTAGGAGACCTACTTTAGCTAAAGAGCTACGCATCTCAGCAGAGGCATATCTTGAGACAGGTGATTTATAGATCATTTAGTGGCCCTCCCTTGCCCTGAACTCTCAGAATCTCTAAAAACTTCCAAAAGTTAGGTAACACTAAGTTAAAATTCCTCTGTTTGAGAGCATCCATCTCTCAACAGACTGGTAACATAATAGAATTCTCACCTTTTCAACACCATTTCAAGCAAGTGCCTGAAAACTGAAATCCCTCTGGAAGGAGCTGCTCACCTCCTTTCATCTTTCATGGCTGGACAGAAGGAAATCATTGCATTGCTAATGTCACTAGGCTCAGCAGAGATACCCAAGGTTAACTGGACTGCAGATTCCTTTGTTAGCCCTGCAGGCGTTTACTTCAGATTTCAAATGAAGGACTGCTCACAGAGAGGAATCTGCAGCCTCTACAGGTAAATCCCAAATACTCTCTGACCTGAAGAGGAAGCAGTAGACCCCAAAGCTCACTGAAGCCTACAGGAAGATCTCCATTTGCTTTGAGACTTTGGTCAGGTTCGAAGATGCCAAAGATGAGGCATCATTTACCACTGTTACACATCTAACACTAAATTCACGGCACATACAGAACCTGTGAGAGAAATGATAAATATTTAAATCTGCACGCAGTCTCCTGCCCCCAAATACCAGAATCACCCGCTTGTCACTGTTGCATTAATAGATAATAGATGCTCTTCCCAGTTCAAGCTGTGTAGAAACTAAGCATCTCACTATAGTTATCAGCCAAGATACAGCCTCCCTTCACAAACTGTCAGTAATTGAGACATGGCATCTGCCTCTCACCTTCTACAAATAGTTCCAGGGCACTGCTGTCTTCCACAGTATGCAACATCCCTAAAAGATAAACCACAATCAGTCATGACACTTGCTCCTGCTTGCGATCATCAGTGCTGCAATGCCGCCTTGTAAGAAGAGATGCAAATTTTTTTCAGAACTGTTTTGTTTTCCCTGCTTCCCATAACACCAGCCTGACTTTGTCAGAGAAAGGTGGATACTCTCAGGCAGTATCGCAAAAGGTGCCTCCATAAGCAGGACACAGGGACATGAAGGCATTCGGTTCTCTTGCAGACTTTCTATGTACTTCATAGTTGAAGTCAATGGCTCCACCTATGTAAGTAAATACGTAATTGCTACCATCGCCATATCTCACTGCATGTATCCAACATTATACATTATACATCTGAAACAACACTCCAGGATGACAGAAGTTAGATCCCAGCTGTGAGTTGTCCTTCTTATCTTCCATTCACACCAATTACCAGGAACAGTCTTCTCCCTCCACAGTACTGAAAATCCCGAGACCAAATTTGAACACCAGGTTTAAAGCATATGGAAACTATTCCAACATTAATTGAACCTAAAGGCACCACTTCACAAGTCACTTGTGCAACACGACTGTAAGATTGGATACATAAAAATAAGCCTCTGTCTCACTCTACAATCCACAACAGATGAGAATACCTCCCAGCTCCTTCCAACTTCAAGTACCTACACCATCAGGCCCCCACTTCTGCCACACCAAATCACTTGTTTCAACATATCCAATCACATTACCTCCCCTCCGGAGACCCAATGACCTCTCAGAAATTTGACCAACTAAAGCAATGTTATGACATTGCAGGTGAAGAAATTACTTATTTCCTGCCTCATTTGCCCAATCCTCAGTAACTTCCTTACACTTTGGAAAAGATTTGCATACAGCATTAGTGAACATTACAATATTAGCTGCACAAAATTCAGGCTTACCTAAAATTCACCATCTTCTCATATGTAACACTCCACACTACACCTCTCTCCTCTTAACCCTATCTGTGCTGTCTGTGCTTATCCCAGTATTCTCTCTCCAAAAGTGAATGTGCTTTCCTGAATTTACTATTAATACTTCCTCGATGGCATTGCTCAAACCTTTGGGAGTCCCTCTTACACTCTTGCACCAAAATGATCCTTGGTTCATTCAAGCTTTATCCAAAATGTACATGTCATTGTAGCTCCAAGCTTAGACTGGGATTCCAACTGCTCTAGGAGTTATACCAAGTACAGTAAAATCCCAAAGCTGTCCCCAAACCATCTAATTGTAAAGCTTCTTAAAGAGAGAGAAAATTATTATTTAAAAGCAGACAAGAGCATTGAAATGCAAGCACAGCCCCCTTGTTTTCTGGAGTATTTCGTGTTAGGGTCATACAGTGTATGAATGCACAGACTGAACTGGCCATAAGCACTACTCCCTCCACATCTGTATAGGATTATCTGCACAGACAGTGCTCAGTCAAAATTCGTGCAATGGAGAGAACTAAACCTGCACAAAGTTCTGACTCTAACAAAGCTGCTTCCAGAACACACACAACACAGTTTGTGCTGGGAAATCAACTGGGAAAACACTGTTTGAATTATTCAGTGCGTCAAGGCAGAGGAAGGGGCTTCTAAGTCACTTTCCCCCAAAGAACAAGAATTAACTGTGATGTGCAAATGAGATCATGTAATTAAAGGAATCCAGTATATCTGCTTTTTGAAGGCGCTCACGTTCATACCCTCCACCTTTCTCTTCCTGCCTTATTGTTCCCTCATTTAGACCATTATTTCTTCTCCATCAAGATTTTAGACGTTTCAAGGACCTTTCCCACAGCACTGCTATGCAAACAGAAACCGGCAAGAGATGTTCAAGATCAGAGAGACTGTTACAGGAAAGGCACTTTCTGACATCCTGCTGAACACTATTCTGTGAGGCTGACCCACCAAAAAGAAGCAGGTATTACAGTCCTATGGCTACAAGGACTTCTACAAACGTAAAGTGACGGTGTGAAAAAAAAAAAAACGCTATGTAGATTTGTATTTTGCATATTTGATATTAAATCCTGCAACACCTTTTTAAGCTGACTTTCATTTCTGTATGAATCCTCATATAATGCCAGTTCAGCAAGAAGAGAAACCACTGAGGCATGAGACCATAACAGGCACTCCCTGTTCTCCAGAAAGACTTTACAGATACATCAAGATAGTTTGGAAAATTACAAGAGCTTTTTGAATCCCACCTTGGGGAATAAGGAAATTAACTTATTCTAAATCAAATGACAGGCAGTTTTCCACAGGGAGTAGTAACACACCTAACACAGAATAGTGAAAGTACGGAATTATGTCCCAAGATACTCTTTTGCCTTTTTTTTTTTTTGGCTTCAAATGTGGAAAAGCTTCACATGCATACACCTATTCAAAAAAGGGTAACTGCCTTCTCCCTACTGCTGTGCTAGGCCACAGCAGAGCTCTTACCAAAGAGAGTTCCTATCAAATAAAGGGAGACCCTCTCGTCCGGTGCCAGCAGCTGGACAACTGGCAGCGCCTGCCAGGCCAGGGCATCGTGGAGACGGGAGAGGACGTGCTTCTTGCGCACCAGCTACGGATCAGAGACAACAACCCGTTAGCACTTCGGGCCCAGCCACCCCCCTGCTCCCACCACCCTGGGGGGGAGGAAGAGGTGCCAAGGCGATACACCGGGCCCGGCTCCGGCCCCAAATTCAGCGTGGGAGAGGGCAGCGGAGCGGGGACGGCTGAGGGGGGGAGGCCGCAGCGGCAGCCGTGAGGGGGCCAAGGNCGCGCACCCAGCCGCCATCGCCCAACCGCCAACCAACGGCCGCCCGCCGCAGCCCTGCGCATGCGCGGGGACGCTGCCCGTAGCGGGAGGGCGGAGGAGGCGCGTCCAGGCGGCACTGAGCCGGGGGCGGGGNCGCTGCCGTCGCCCAGCGTCTCCACGGCGCAGGCGAGGCAGAGCGGCGGGCGGAGCGGCAGGGCCCAGCGCTCCCCGTGCTCGCCGGCGGGCCGCGCGCACCCAGCCGCCATCGCCCAACCGCCAACCAACGGCCGCCCGCCGCAGCCCTGCGCATGCGCGGGGACGCTGCCCGTAGCGGGAGGGCGGA
>VZSZ01003906.1:1537499-1554912 GCA_013398815.1 Ibidorhyncha struthersii
TTCCCCGCGGTCGACCTGGCGGCTGGCTGCAGAGCCGGGTGGACCTGCCGGCCGCACCTGCCGGCCGCTCCGTGCTGTGGAGCCGAGCGGCCGCCGCCTCCCGGTCCTCCCGGCGGGGGGGGGGGGGGGGGGGGGGGGGGGGGTGTGGGATGCTGCCTCCCCGGCGGCTGCGGGGCGGGAGGCACGTGGAGGCTGTTTGCGGGCCTCCTGCTCGGCGCGCTGCCCCGGAGGGAGCCGGGGGTGCGGGGGTGGCGGTCCTGGGGGCGTCGAGTGATGGGGGACCCGGTCTCCCGGCCTGGCCCCGCTATGCCCTCGCGGGGAGCCGGGAGCATGTGCTCGGCCGGTGGGAGAACGGCCGGGGCAGGGCTGTAGCGGCGTGTGAGGGCGCGCAGGCGGCGGAGCAGCGCGGCGTGGGGCCGTCCCGGCCGGGTGGCGGGAGCGCCGGTGTCGGCTGCAGCCGTGGGAGCTGAAGAAACGGCCGTTCTGCCAGTGCCGGTTGTTAATGCCGCTTGTGACTTGTTCCGCTACACCATTGATATTAATATTTAGACGCTACTTGTGGTTTGCAGAAATATGTGCTTTTCTCGGGATTTCTGTAAAATTCATGTCTGAGCTTGTTCACTTGCTGCTGGCAGGAGCTTGTTCCTTCATTTTATGTCGTATCTGTGTTAGCAAATGCTTGAAGGTTGCCCTGTAAGTTCACTGCTGCTGGTTTGTAGGATCTAAATTGTCTGTGTGAGTAGAAATACTGTCTACTTTGAATGCGAGAAGAATCCCTTTTTATAAATAAAATGCAGTGGGGTGTTTAGTGTATGTGCAGAGCAACTGAGAATAGTGACTTGACTCCAGTAGTAGCATGTACGGTGGATGTGATGCTTTATGTAGTGTTGTTCAGAACAAAGCCCTCTTTGCTCCTGTTGTAATACTCTCTACTTTTTTCTTTCTCTAGAGTGAGGCAGAAGTGAATCCCAAAGCTTACCCCCTGGCTGATGCACAGCTCACCAAAACGCTACTGGATCTTGTGCAGCAATCCTGCAACTACAAGCAGTTACGCAAGGGAGCCAATGAAGGTGAGACCTGTGTGTTGTGAAGTGTGCTAGAAATCATAGCAAGGATTTTGTGAGAAGCTGTGGCTAGAGATTGTCTCTTCTCTGTAGCGGTGGGCCACTAGTTTAACATAGATCTGGATATTGCGATTGTCCTTCTTCCTCTTCTTTCTAGCCTGCTTAAGCAATTTTCAGGGACAGAGTTAAGCTGTAATCTTTTCAACGTTTATATACAGTTCTGGTAGATGTCCTGGTGTGTGTCCTGTGATCACGTGGCACTGGCATTACCAGATGTCTAGCCAGTTTAGAATCATAAAAAGCTTTGGGTTTGAGGGGGCCTCTGGAGATCTCTAGTGCAACCTTCTCAGAGAGTGGTTCCCTTCACAGTTGGATCAGGTTGCTTGGGGCTGTGCCTAGCCAAACTTTTAAAAACCCAATCATCTGTAAGGATAGCAACTCCATGGATCTCTCAGGATCCACATCCCATGGCTTAAACCCCTCTCATAAAGGGTGTGTGAGTGTGTGTAGAATTCCAGCATGTCCCCAGAATCTCCCTGAGGCAACAGTCACAGTCTGCAAATTGTCATTTTGCCTGTGTGCTCACGGGGACAGTCTGTCTCCATCTTCTTTGCAGTCCCTGTGAAGCGGTAGAAGACAGCAGCCACATCTGCCCTTGCTCCCACTTCTTTTCTCCAGGCCAAACAAACCCAGCTCCCTCAGTCTTCCTCATCCGTGGTGCGCCCCAGCCCCCTGCCTTTCAGCAGCCCTGGGCTGGCCTCGCTCCCCTGTGACTCTCTCCCCTGTGCTCCAGGGTAGCACTGGACCCAGTACCCCTGGTGCAATGCTGTGGATAACCTGGCCCTATAGCTGCCACTTTCCTTCGACCTGTCCTCGTGCTACCACTAGATCTCCTTCTTGCTTATGCCAATTTCAGTATCTCCTAATGTTTTTTATTAGATGTGCTTTCCAGAAGGACCTAGACTTACTCTTCTGTTTCTTTTACAGCTACCAAAACACTGAACCGAGGGATAGCGGAGTTCATTGTGATGGCGGCAGATGCAGAGCCCTTGGAGATAATCCTGCACCTCCCTCTTCTCTGCGAGGACAAGAACGTACCTTATGTGTTTGTGCGCTCCAAGCAAGCCCTGGGCAGGGCATGCGGTGTTTCCCGGCCTGTCATCGCCTGCTCCATCACCATCAAGGAAGGATCACAGCTAAAGCCTCAGATCCAGTCTGTCCAGCAAGCTATAGAAAGACTGTTGGTCTAAATGCCCATGAGTTTAAGTGTGTATGGAATAGGAAAGTTAAAGTCAGGGGGAATTAGTGTCTAGCTTCAGCTGAGATTACAATTTTGATATCAGTGTTTCATTTCAAAACACCACATTTTTGTTTAAAAATGGCTTAATTCTTAGTGTTTCACTTCTCTTCCCCCCCTCTTTTCTATTATTCCACCCCAACACATTCATTCTCATTGTATTACTTCTTGAAAAGTGATTGTACAATTATATTTCCTGTTTGATGTTTAAAAGAAAGAAAAAAAAAAATCCCCCCTTATCTCCATGCCTGCCTGCTCAGGGCTTTTTTAACCCACCCATTAGCTTACTCTATGTTGTGGGATTTCTGCTAAGCTTCAGCCTTTAACAGGTGTGAGTAACTCTGGTTTCTGAACGGTTTTAGTCTACTGAGGATCAGGCATGTTGGTTCCCCGCACAGTGTATGTGTGCAGACTGCTGGAGTTGTTTTAAGCAATGGAGCAGCATAGACCATGTATAAGGCAGGCAGCGGCTACTGTGTAGCAGCAGACAGAGCCAAGATCAGTACACATAGCACAACCCTTTTTTTCTTCTTGAAACCAGACAAGAGACTTCTGTAAGAGGTGTATGGGGAGCAGAAATCATATGGCAGTGCACAAGGGGAAATCTCTTACCACGCTTATTTTTAAATACTGACTTTTTAAGAAAAATAAAATTGCTGACAAAGCTAAATACAATTGTCGTTCCCTCGGGGAAACCTTTGCAACTAACTGAAATGTTCCTACTTGTAAAGCTAAACTGCTCAGAGATTGCTGAGAGGCTATTGCAGCGTAGTAGTTCATACTCCTTCAGTTTTGTATGTGGACTGTATCAATGAGCTTGGATTTCTAGGGTTATTTAACTACAAAACACGTGGTAGAGAGCAGCCTGCTGTGGCTGACAAGTAGGCTACGTAAAGGTTTTTTTTTTAGCTGTTCTACTATAGTCACCTGAGTAAAGATAAACCCTTTAAGTCATCGCCAAGGCAACAGAAAGCAAGTAATTTTTCAGATAAAGCAACAAGAGAATGTCAGATAATCTCATGTTCTGGACAAGCCTGAAGCACCACCAGCATTCTGGATTAGTGGTGGTTTTGCAGAGCTAGCTTTAGTTAAATGCATATTGTATAATAAATCCACGTACTGCTCTAAGCAGAAGAGTCTAAGCCTCTGTTGGAATGAGTCATATCAAACCTGTCTTCCATTGCAGGATGCCAAAGCAAAGCTAGCATGGAAAGACCAACACGTACAACAGCAGAAGGGAAAATAAGTTCTCCTGTAATGTTTCCACAGAGGCACTAACTTCATACCTTTAGTAAGTACATCCCAAGCAAATGAAATCAGCTCAAGAAAGACTCGAGACAAATCATATCTGTGTCTTTTTGTAAATGGCTGGTAACTAATATCCTTGATGAGGTAAACTTAATACAAAGATCTTAAGAGTCCTTTCATTTGTACAAAGTTTAGAAATGCTGCTGTTCTGTTCTGATGCTGACTGTTCAGCTAGTCGTGTTTACAACCACAGCTTTGCAAAGGAATTGCCCTATTGTACCATGCCAAGACAACTGATCTAAGACTAAGCACATAAGGGGCAAAAATAAAGGATTCTTGAGCAAGCAAAACTGTCTTGGTTTTCTGCTCTGAAGCCTTCCACCGCCACCCCTGTTGAACTTCTGCATAATGCAATAGCCTGCTTTTAACAAAAACATTAAAAAAAGCCAGGAGGAATATCTAATAAGACAAAACATGCCATAATTACCTAAAACCTGGAATATATTGTGCCTGGGGGTTAGCAACCTAAGAGAGAAGTTAACAAGGGCATTTGGGGAATGAAAATTCACAGAATTAAGGATGGGATAGTCTCATTATTTTATTGCATTCAATTCAAGTCTTGCCTAAGACAAGCATTTACAGTAACTTACTTTGCAAAAGGGCAAAATAAATTGGTTGCTTAGATGACTCTTTATTAAAAATGACTACTATAATGCAGGCTGATTGAAAGTATAATAGACTACGTAGCTTCGATACTGCAGAGCTCAACATGGGCTAGCTGCTCTTCTGAGAGGAGCTGTGGAGGTGGAAGTGAGCAGCATGCTGGCACAGCCAAGGTGGTCACCATGCCAAGACAGCGTTCACAGCTGGCTCCGATACGTGTGCCACACTACAGCATGGGCACAACATTAATATTAGACTTAATTCTTCAATAAGTTGCCCAATAGTTTGTGTGCCAAACACAGGAATTCCTAAAAAACCCACAAAGACCAAAATGGATACCTCGTGTATCCCATATTTGCATCCCATAGAAAGTTACAGTTTAGCTAAACAATTAGTACTGTTTTCTAGAGAAAGGCAATGACTACTGGGTTTAATCATCTTGTGCTGCAAGACAAGTAGGGCATGCCAGGCATGGAAGTTTAAAAACCAAAACACAGACAGGTGCAGATGCTGCCTCCAGAAGTATGATTAAAAAAATAAAAATACAGGAAGTAACAAGGGCTACTCTCCACATCTTGCTTTTTTTTTTTTGTAAAGCACAGATTTGAGAAAAGAAGGCTGCACAGTAGTCTGACTCATACTCACTACAGAGGTAGAAAAGCTCTATGCCATCTCAGTCATTTAATTGGGGTAATTGCTTCCAGCCTTCCAGGGAACATGACTTTTTTTTTTCCTTTTTTAAACCAGCTTTTGCTATTACCATTTAAAAATTGAATATCTGGCTGTGCAGCTTTGTGAAGTGCTGGCTTTTTACCCAAAGGATTGGCTACTGCTTCCCAGTAATGATTTTCCCCTTTATGATCTCCTGGTGATCTTTATAACGCTGATGATGGAAAAGAACCCACTTTGATTACATGTACTGATACTGACTGGCTGTTTTGGAGAGTAGGAGAGTAATACACCACATTTATACCCTCTGTTAGCACACAGACTTGAGCTGCTGCTTGAATTCATGTGGTGCCATTAACACAGATCATTCTGTTTTCTTACTTGCATTGAAATGAGCTTTGCTGTTTTTGTGATGCAAAGATGGTATAGCCAGTATTGCAAAGTAAGAAGTCCAAAAGAACTTTTATTAAGAAACCAGGAAGGCACAACTGTGTTTACTTGCAGTGGGTGACCTGAGTTAGCCGGGAATTTAATTCGGCTGCTGTGAACGGAATCCAACTTTGCAGAGATGTTTCACAACTAAGAGTAAAGATTTTCTCCACTGCTAGATTCAGCAATGTTTAGTCGCCTTCTCCTCTGTAGCAAGATTAAACAGACACAGAATCCACAAAAGACAACCAAAACTTTAAGCAGATGGAAGTCAACCAGGGCCTTCTGCTCTTGCTTAGTGCTCATTAAAGTATTCAGTCAGTGTGTCCATGAGCTCCTGCTTCTTCCCCCCACCCTTCAGCCCATAAAGCCTGCATGCGTCCTTAAGAACAGGTACGGTGAGCTTGCCTAGAGTCCCTTTCTGCACATGGCTCCGCAGCTCATCTTTTGAGATTTCTACCTTGGGCTTCTTCTCAGTTTGACCATCAGAAGCTAGAAAGATAAATTTTAGGTCACCAAGATTTTAAAAAGTTTCTTAATGGAAAGACATCAACATTTCTTACACATACCACGGTTAATGCCTGTTAGCACATGGTACTTTAACAGCTACCTACACACGCACAGACTGGGGTTCCATGCTTTGTTTTGTGAAGCAGGTGTCACTCACTACCTAAGTCACATAGCCTATTTCATTGATATGAGCTATCTCAAACTCAAGTATGAAACTTTGTGTTCTGATGGAAAGACCACCCCCAAATGAAACATTTAAGGGATTCTCATCTAGACAGGAGAATGCAACTATTCCACAGGGAGTTCCACTAACTGACCCTCCTGCTTTATGCAGTGTTTCATAGACTCCCAAACTACATATGTACTTCAGCATTATTTAGACATTTAGCCCTAAAGATGCCCATCTTGGACTCGCTAAACAGCCCATGCATAAAAGCCTGCTTCCTCACCAAGAACACAAACTGAAAGCATGAACGATTTTAGTACTATTATGAAACCCACAAAGTTATTAATAATGATAATGATAAAATAATAATATGTATTTTGCAGTAATTTACCTACATTGCTTCCTATACTTCTCTATGTTTTCTCTATTCCAGCAGTTCTCTAGCTGGATACCACAACATCCTCTACTCTCTAAGAATCACCACTGGATATAAGTCCACTTACTTCATTGTGGAGATGAGTAAAGAGTTATTGCACAAGCAGTTTCTTTAAACTATGAGACAAACTGAAAACACAGAAGCCTCTAAACAAACACAGACACCACGTTGCATGCCTGCACCGTCATTACTTACCTTGTTTTCGCTTTACAGCCTTCCCATCAGGATTGTAGTCAGGGGGATAAACCAGCTGCTTAAACTCCTCCACCAGGTTGCCCAGCCTGCGGTTCATCTCTTCAGCCTTTGGCACTGGCAAAAGAGAAAGATTTGCCTTCTCAAAAACTAAGCAATCACAGGAAAGTCTAAATGAGGCCATCACCAGATACAATTGTGCTTCTGTAAAAACTAGCATGCAAGCGTCTTGCAAGCGTGCACAATGCAAAGACCTATGTTATGATATTCACAAATGAGAAATTTACAGCTCTCGGTAATAGTGAATGTTTGTATTATATATTTGTAATGGACTCCCACATACCCCTGAAGAGTAAATATATACCCAGAACAAAACTGACACAGTGGAAGTAATATATAAGATCTCCTCCTTGGTTGCACGGTTACCCAGGTCTAATCTCAGACATTTAAAATACTACAGGTTACTATCTAAGGTTGTGGGTAGTTTGAGGCAGAACAGCTTGTTTCTGTCATGTATTTGCATGATATCTAGCACAGAGACCTAGATTATTCGTTAAGTTTCACTTCTGAAGAGACAAATAGTTACTCTAATGCTATTCCTGGAGTACAACATAATTTTAAAAAAGAAACTTCCCCCTCAGGAAAAGGTTTCTATCCTTTGACAAGCTATTCTTATATAGAAACTCTCACAGCCACAAGGTGGCATCATTGCCTCCTAACAGAATAATTAAATAATTCTGCCCATTTATCAGACTGAAATATTAATTAGAGTCTTGAGGAGAGGAATGTCAGAGAAAACATTTGTCACCATAGAAAAAAGGTGATTCAATTTTAATTTTGGAGGGTAAAATGATCAATTTTTCCTTTATCTTAAAAGCGAAGGCATTTGAAAGTAAGGTTTTAGTATTTCAGAATGGACACATCCAGAATTCTACATCTTGGAACTGCACACAACTGAAATATTCTTTAAAAGACATTTGCATTTGTAGTAACACATCTCTAACTTAGAACAAAGTCAAGAGCCCTTTACCCCACCTCCCTTCGCACCCATCAATAATTCTCACTTGTAAGATCCTCAGCTTGTTCTGGTTCCATCATATCCAGCGCCAAAGCCTCCAGATTCCTGAAGTGCTGCTGCAATACTGGGTTCTCAAAGCTGTCAGGCCTGTCAAGAATCCCCAAAAATGTCAATGCATGCTGTCAAGAAGACAGACAAGACACATAAGATCTGCCACCAGTCTATTTCAAAGTAAAACTTCCCTCTTTCCCACTTAACAATCCATCTCAATCAGAAGAACTGCTTTTCCTCTTTCAATTTACCTGCTGAATCACTATCCCGTCATACATCAGCCATATTAGAAAGCTCTGTGAGACAAATGGAAACAGTGGCATTCTACTTTAATACCAGTTATGCTACTTTCCACATACCTAGAACAAAAATTCCCGTAAAAGCACTTGATAAAATTTATCCTATCTATAATGGAAAAGGCCTAACTATTCTCTCTAAAGTGTTCTAATTTA
Source organism: Ibidorhyncha struthersii (assembly GCA_013398815.1). Lineage (NCBI taxonomy): Eukaryota > Metazoa > Chordata > Aves > Charadriiformes > Charadriidae > Ibidorhyncha > Ibidorhyncha struthersii. The sequence goes on from VZSZ01003906.1 coordinate 1,545,695, forward strand.
AATGATCCAGGTCTGATCTGCAATAGATGGGCAGAACCACAATAAAATGTGATACCTCTGCAACAAATGACAACAGCCCAGAGAACAAGAGCAATTCTATGAAGAACTCCAGAACGTGCTACATACTGCACATGGTGCCTGGGTAGTCAGAATAATTAAGAATAAAGTTTGGACAAAGCTACTGCAAAGGGAAGCAATTTGCATCAAAATCCGATCTGGTGGACACCACAGCCGAACACCGTATGCAGCAGAACAAGCAACAGTGTCGTGTTTTCTTCCCGTGCCAACTCCCCACCATGCAGACCATTTATCTCCGTGTACCTGTATTTGAATCGGAGTTTTTGAATTATTTCCTTCATTTTGTCTATCTGCTCTCGACTGGCTGGAACCTTTTCTGTAAAATCAACATTCCGTTTGTCATCTGCGTATGGTAGGAAAATGATGTGGAAACCTACACAGAAGACAGAGAGCACAGAACAGTTACGCATAACCATCACTTCAAAACAATTTATGGCAAAGACCAAGATGCTTATTAGCTAGGTCTGATGACTCCCCAAAGTAGCTACTTGTAATACATAATACCTCCTAGTATCTACAGCATGACACTCAATCCTAATCTCAATGTATATAACCAGCATCACTAATGGCTTTTTGAAAGAAATTCAAACTAAATGCATAGCTAGGAGCTGGAAAACTTGTCGTCCACTTTTTATACAGGAGATTAATTTGTCCACCTTTCCCAACTCTCACTGGGTATGAGCTTGAAAAAGGCTTGTTTGAAAATTAAGTTAATGCCCATATTTTATTTTTGAAATGCTTTATATTGTACACAAGCAGCGTTAGTCCCCTACTTTACATCCTTCCCAGAAGATGATTTTCCAGTTAAGAGGGTGAGAAAATGCCTTTGCTCCCTGATCATTCCCTACGCAGCTGCTACAGTGCGAGGGTCAGTATGCGAGATTATCTATTTAAGGCTTTAAAATGTATCCAAGGATACAATAAAATTTAGGGAAAGACATTCCATCTAGTCAGCAAACAGAAAAAAGGGCTTTTAATTTTTAAATTTAAATTTAATTTTTAATTTTTAGGTCAGTTACCTGAATCTGCTAAAAAAAGGTAGGAGGTGGAAAAATACTGCAGCCATGTTACACCTGAGCACGCACTGATGCAACCGGAGTTTTAAAAGCAGATTCAACGTCAGATGCTTACAATGACAAAACTGAAGAAAAGGGATGTTGGAAATCACTCTCCCCAGTTCTAAGGGGAGCAGCACCAAGAATATTTTTATGCAATACAGGAGGTGATTATGCTGACTGCATCCAATCGTGCAGGGAAAGGCAGGATCTCTTCCCATACCTGGAGGGGCTATCTGCACTTTCTGCTCATCCACCTCTTCCTCCTGGGGCACCAGGGCCACGAAGCGAGGGGGAGTGTTCCGGCGGGCAGTGTATCTGCACAGTGCCATCACTTCCTTCTCCAAGCATTTCATCAATAATGCATTAAATAGCGTTGTACTCCCTGCAAAGTAAAGACTGTGTTGGTCAGGCTGACAGCTTTGCTCCTTTGTTCAGGGCTGTAACCCTGGATATTACAGTTTCAATACCTGCGATTTCTTTCAGATGCTTGCAATAGTTTAGAGGTAAAAAGCAACTTTTGGAAGGGGAAGCCCTCAAAAATGACAATGTTAGTGTCCCTCCTGACCAGAGCAGCGAGAGTTCTGGTGAAAGAAATGAAATCACTAGCATCTGAGCAATGAAATATGGTTGAGAATTGGGAACAGGTATCTGCAAAGACTCTTTCTGGTCTGGTGGGACATCACAGTAGCAACACATCACAGGACCTTTTCCAGAAGTAATGCGCTAAGAATTCAGATGGCAATATTCCTCGAGGCACACGTCTGCTTTGTATTTTACCAGATATAGTGGTCAGGAAAAGAACGACGTATCAGTAAGGTGTTTGATTCAGGAAACTGCTAAGCTGGAGAAGCTAGGGTAAAGGTTCTGCTTTAGTCAGACACTGCAAAGCATCTGCTCATAACTCAGCCCTCTTTATCCACTGGTAGATTGAGGAGCTGGAGTTTTTTCTTTACTGTCCCAGCTTGGGATGGATTAATACTGTATTTCTAGATAAGCAGACTTACATATACACATAAAAAGGGGAGAAAAAGCAGCCCTAAGGATCCACTCCGTCTCTCTTTACAAGCCCATAAATTGCTGTTTATTCAACCGTATTTCCTGAGTATTGTGTTTCCACTTCTAGCTGATATGGACTTAAAAACAGCAATTATATTCAGTGGTTTGGAGTTTGTTTTTTGGTTTTGTTTTGTGGGGTTTTTTTTAAACCAACTTTGCCTTCTTGTTAGGTACTAGGATCCTTCACTTCCATGAATGACAAAACTAAATATTTTGGGATGTCTGCATAGTTTTATTAGCTGCTTGTCATTGATGGATGAAACACCAAGCCAAATCAACTCTTTTGCTACAGAAGAAGAAACCAAGAATTAACTGCAGCTCAGCGGGAAGTAACAGTTAATTCTATACTTTTTAACATTAGCAAGTTTTTAAGTTCACAAAGATTTTACACTCAATGATCCCCACTCAAACACACTATGAATCAGCTCGTTACCCTAATGCAAGGTGCTGAATCTTTTCTTGCCATCTTTACTTACCACTTACTAGGGATTCCTCAGGATAGATGAACTGGGAGGGCTTGATATGGTGGTGCTGTTTTAGCATTGAAAGTGGTTTGAAGCCAATCAGAAACAAGCCCAGAGAATCAAACCGTTTTATTTCTTCTGTTTCCTCCTTCTCCAGCACAATCTGACGGTTTCCATACATCTAAACCAGGGAAGAGCAGATAGTAGTGCTGCCAGCATAAAAAAAATTGCTGGGGGGCAACAGCATTCTGGCCTGCATCAAGAATAGTGCAGTGAGCAGGACTAGGGAAGTGATTGTCCCGCTGTACTCGGCACTGGTGAGGCCGCACCTCAAATACTGTGTTCAGCTTTGGGCCCCTCACTACAAGAAAGACATTGAGGTGCTGGAGCATGGCCAGAGAAGGGCAGTGAAGCTGGTGAAGGGTCTGGAGAACCAGTCCTGTGAGGAGAGGCTGAGGGAACTGGGTTTGTTTAGTCTGGAGAAAAAGAGGCTGAGGGGAGACGTTATTGCTCTCTACAACTACCTGAAAGGAGGTTGAAGAGAGGTGGGGGTTGGTTTCTTCTCCCAAGTAACAAGTGATAGGACAAGAGGAAATGGCCTCAAGTTGCGCCAGGGGAGGTTTAGGATGGACACTAGGAAAAATTTCTTCACAGAAAGGGTTATCAAACATTGGAACAGGCTGTCCAGGGAAGTGGTCAAATCACCATCCCTGGAGGTATTTAAGAGATGGCTAGACGTGGTGCTTAGGGACATGCTTTAGTGGTGGCTTTGGCAGTGTTAGGTTAATGGCTGGACCCGATGATCTTAAAGGTCCCTTCCAACCTAGACGATTCTATGATTCCACCCCAACATCACAGAGACAGGAAAAAGCAGGCACATATTCAATACGTTACCTGAGCCCTTTTTGTGTCACTAGGCAGGAGCAAGCTGCCTGTTTTTCCATTAAACATCCTTGTTTTTGTTTTAACCGGTTCATTAGTTTCCCGATAAAGCTTCACTGGATATGGCTTATAGGCTTTTTGAAGAAGGTTGTAAACACCAACAGAAAGCGACAGATCTTTGTTCAGATACAGATTTAACCTGTGTAAAAAAGCAGATACAGACTTGAGACTTCCAAAAGATTACTTTTGCAAAAGAAAGTCATCTCCTCAGATACCTTATTTTTCTCTGATGTCCTCCTGGTCTCCTCCCTCAAAATCACATGTATCTCTGGAAACATACTATTACTTGAGTCATAATCTCATTTGTATAAAAACATTCTTGCAATGCTGTCACTTCTGGTCATAAAAATGATTTAAACATAAATAATTTACCATATTTCTTTCACCTTTTTTCAGTCTGAAGGGCAACTATGCTCAAGCAGAGCACAGGACAAGTTCACATTTGGGCACCCCGCTTGTGCTTAATGCAACATGCCTCTGAATTCACACAGCTGTTCATGCAGAAAGCAAAATTCCCCAAAAGAACCCCATCAATACAAGTAATACCACAATTTAAGAAAAAAAAATCATCAGAATTTAGAAAAAGAGAAGTAAAGGTTTAAAATTGGAGGTAATCTTCAAGTTCTGAGAGCAGAACAGTGAATTACTGTGAAAGTTACTTCCTCTCCTCTAAAAGGCATCACTGGTACGGGATTCTTCCTCCTCAGTTATTAGAAAACTTGAGGAACATTCCCAGAAGATAAAAATAAAGCTGTGATCAGGAGCAAGAATGCCAGTGACAGCAGCTCAGGTTGGGATCTTTTTAAAAATATATACTAAAAAAACAGTAGGCCATGAAGTTCATTCCCTTACTGTGCTTCCACATCATTCTGCTACAAACTCACTCATTAAAAAAAAACTGTTACGAAGAAAATGCTTCCAAAAATACTTTCTATCTGCTTTGTCAATATCCCTTTAATCTCTCTGTAAGTATCTCTAATCTTTCAGTAGGAGATCAAAAATATCAAGGCTGTGTGAATCCACACCAAGTGCCTAGACAGACTGGCCGCATGGAACTATTTAATAATAGGCCAAAATACCTACCAGTCACATTGAGGTGAAATTTTTCTAAGCTAACGCTAGTAAGAGAAACCTCATTTCAGTCGGATTTCACTATAAACTAACCATTTTACATGAGAGAAAAAGGAGGAGGCCTAGCTTCACTCTCCACTCTTCTCATCCATGAAGGACAAATATCCCTGGAAGCTACAGAAGAAACACCAATCTTGGACTACGGAATTAAGATTGAGGATATAAGCACTGATGCCTTTATAGACCAGTCATTCCAGAAGAGGGAGTTGAGATGCAGCCTAAAAATAACATCAGGTGCCTCCATTGAATGAAATATCATAACTAGGCACGAACCTGACTAAAGTCCGTTTCTTTGTCTCCTTTGCTCGTACTTTCTTCATGAGATGTTCCAGTTTCCCTGACTCCTCAGGTTGGATCCCAAGGTCCTCATCCTCTGCTGTGTTTATGATATCCCTGTAGAACAAGGAAATATCGAACCCTCCAGGCTTCTTCAAGTGCATCAAATCCAGGATGATACCTAGAAACAAAGTGAGAGATAGGAGGAGGATCACAGAAACTGCTTTTTTCTTACATTGGTGTGTTTCTCAGCACTCTGAGATTTCTCAATCTAAGCAAAGAATTCAAGCAAGAATAAGCTCCAAATTGTCATCTGCACCAGATGTTAAAGTTTCTAGGGAAAGAGGCAAAAGACACTCAACTTCAGTCAAAACAACATAGCATAAAAAACGTTCCTGCCCTAATTAAGAATCTGGACAACATTGTGTATGAAACAGCTCTGACAAGCTCCTATAAAACATCATCCCACCTCAGGCATAGAGGGAAGTAATGAATTCAGAATTACCCCTTTCCCAGTTATAAGGGCTAACAGATTAAGGAAGCCTCACAGCTTCTAGATCCAGCTCATCTGCTAAACTCCAAAACCACCAGTTATCTCAGCTACATAGTTGAACTAATGAAGCATTTGCTCTCTAGTCTCTGACTTCAGGTTGCTGTTCTTCAGCTAATTCAAAATTGAGCCATTAAAGTATTCTTCCTTTTGTATTAACTTAGTGTTACTAAGTGATTCCCTTCCTGGAAAATGGTGGAGCAATGAAATAAAGTAGAGCTTGTTTTCCACTGTCCTCAGGTCCTGATTTATGCTGTCAGAGTAGAAAAAGAGATCTTAGAAAATAAGTGTAAGTTGTTGGATAACAGATTGGATAACAGATTTTCTAATTTAGATTAGATACCAAATTTGTAATTTAGAAAGCTTCAGAAAGATTCCCCAGTTCTGACAATTTTATATTCTTTTTCTGTCACAAACTTGCAATGCAGTTAACATCTGCTGCAAGGATACATGACTTTTATTCTGTCTTAAATTAAAGGGGAAAATAATGACCTGTGTCTCTCAGATCACCAGCTCTGGTCCTGGCCAGCTTGGCTTTAGCACTGTCATTGGCATGAGGGTCATCCTCGTTGGTGAAGAGCATGATCCTTTTGTGGCTCAGCCTGACTCGGACATCACTGAAGAGATTAGAGCAGGCCCAGAGTGCTTCACCCAGTGAATAGTCAGCATTGTGGCCAAAAGTCTCACGGAAAAGTGCATGTCCTTCATCTCCCCTGTATTGGTCCAGCTCTAGAACACGCTTTGCACCTAAGGGGAATAACAGCATTCACATGCATTAGAAATACTGAAAGAAGTACTGCAAATTCTTCTAAATAGGCTCCGAAGGTCTGTTGCAGCCATCTGGGTAATGTCCCCCATCATCTCTGTGGCGGTGCCCTTCCAACACCTGGATGAGAAAATTGTTCAGCGTAGCCTAACATTTGCAATATTGCAAGCCAGTTACCACTTGAAAGCACCTACAAGGGCCAAGAGGACACAAAGTGCAGTGCTCTTGCTTTTGGGGGAAGGAACCAGGCAGGGATCAAAGTATTGCAAACCCTCTACACTGAAAGGACAAGAGCTCAGCAGGAAAGGCAGCAGTTGCACCTGCTGCAGAGGCACAGCAGACTGCTGCACCACCACAGAAAGGAGAGGAGCCTGAAATACATCCTGCATCTCCCTGGCACGTTGGGAAGGTGGAGAATTCCTACTGCTCCCTTGGCCCCTCATGTCAGACAGAATCAATCTAGAGGTCAGATGCAGTCCATAGATCACCACATGGAGCACAGCAAAATTCAGGGCAGGTGTCAACAGCCTTTTTAAAGCTCTGCAGATTACTCCAGCCCAACTACCACTCCTTTTCCCACCTATCCAGGAGCAGATTCTCTGTTTTCTCCCATAACTCTACAAAGGGAGACAAGCTTTCATTTTTCAGCCACTGCATTCTGCAGAGCTGCTTCCTTTGTCCTTCACTCAAATTCTATAGCACTTTTGAAATCTCATCTGAGTGTCTTCCCCCCATTTACTATTTTACTTTCATCTCCTCAGCTGTCATCTAATTAATAACATAACTGTTCATAATTATGTACTACATAATAACTAACTATAGCATTTCTGCCTTCTCCAGAGCACAGAGATCTCCAGAGGCAGCAAATTCTCTTCCTTTTTAAGAACACCCAGTTTCTACCTGCACTGTCTTTATCAGCACGGTGAAGCTACTGCCTCTAATGCAGGGAAAAGGGCAAGCAGGGAAGGAGGAGGAAAAAGGATGAGCAAGAAGCCTAAGGCACTTGCTGACAGAAAAGGGAGAAGAACCTAGGGCAGACTTGTCAGGTCCCTGTCGTAATTAATTCTGAAACTAGGACAAGGCACAGTTCTTTCAGGAGAACCCCATGTGTTATTAAACCTGCACCTCCTATCTAAGAAAATTAAATCAAACCTCCACAGAGATAAAGGCTGCTATTAAAAGCTAGTAGACAAAATCACCCCACAAGACTCTCTGCTGTCAGAGAATTTGTCACCACTAGCGGGCACTCCTTGTACTCCTCCTACTTTTTCCAATTTAACAACTGGCACTTGTTATCAAGCAGATGCTAGGTAATTCTGAGAAATTCTGAGAAAAATGGAAGAGCTAAATTCAAGAATTGCAAAACTTATTACGAAAATAAGAGATGGAACACCCCAAAACAGGTTAACATATTGGACAAACTGTTCTAGCTGACCCTGCTTGAACAGGAGGGTTGGACAAGATGACCTCCAGAAACCCCATCCAACCTCAGCCATTCTGTGATACTCTCCATCAGCTGGAATCTGTGGTGCCTCAGCATGTACATGCACTTTTCTGAAGTGCAGCAGACGCATGATAGGCTTTCAAGAGCTCTGCTGAGATCCTGTTAAGTTCAGCAGACAGGAAGTGAACCACCATGGTAAAACAAACTACAACAGAAAAAGCTAAGCTCCCACTAAGTTTCTAAGCTTTCAATAAATTTCTAAATCTGTCCTCCCCATGCATCTCAGTAATAGGAACTTTGTTGTTTATCTGACAGCTCTGTTTTCAGAGAGACCAGTTACTGACAATGCTACTACACAGACTTCCTTAATCCATCTTTCTACGTAACCTTCGTATCACTGTACTGCCTTTACCTGGATTGTCCAGCTCCTGAAGAACATAGATGTGCTTGAAATCTGCCGAGTTCTTGTTCTTTTCTGTACCATAGAACACAACACTTAACAGATCCCTGTCACTACTAATAATTTTGCTGGTATACACATTCCGGATGCACTGAAAAAAAAAAGCACACACAGGTCAAAATACGAAGAAAATCAGTTGCAGTAATGATGCAAAAGTTTTGTCTTTGGCAATCAGCAGTCTATACAAGCAGACTCTAGCAAGCAGAAGAGCTGTTACACATGCTTTAAGCTAAATTTCACCAGAAGAAAGAATTTGGAATCTTGTTTTTCAAGAGGTTTCTTTTTCAGCACACAGTCTTAGCCATTTGTCATTACCATTCCCTTTCTACGAGCAAGATCAATGAAATAAACGCCTCTCAAACACACCACCCTGCACACGGATTGATCGCTCATTCTATAAACATTTCCCTCACCGAAATCTGGGCATGGCCCATCAGGCAACGGACCTTTCCAAACCCGCACCCGTTCAGCAACCCGAGTTGCTCGGGTTTCACAGCGGCCTTACACCACCGGACGAGGCCGAGCGACAACGCGGTGGGCCATACCCGTGGCGGAACCGAAGGCCATCCCGGGCGGATTTGCGGAGCATCCCGCTGCTCCCCGCGCAGCCCTACCTGGATGGTCATGTCAAAGGGCGTCACTCCGTCCCCGTCGGACTCAAACATGGCCTTGGTGGCATCCACTAAGAAAATGAGGCTGTCCCGACCTGAGAACCTGTAGTCCGCTACGGAACGGGGAGGGGGAAACAAGTTTTAGCAGCCAGCCCCTCCGCCCCCTGACCCCCGGGTGCAGCGGGCCCCGGGCTGCCCTCCGTGAGGGGGAGGTGGGCCCTTACCGACCGCCTCGGCCCCCTCCTCCTCCTGCTGCTGCTCATCCTCCTCCTCCTCCGCCCCCTCTCTCCGGTAGTAGGACACCCACTCCGACATGGCGCCTACCGCGACACCAGGCCCGACGCCGGCGGACACAGGGGGAGGGGCGGCCCGCGCCGCCGGC
>VZSZ01003906.1:1555356-1575325 GCA_013398815.1 Ibidorhyncha struthersii
TCCCCTCCGCTTCCCGGCGCCCGGCGGGGCGGCGGGTGTCTGCCAGGGCTCCGGGTGCCGCCCGGCGGCCGTGCCCGCAGCCCCATGGAGGAGCCGCTGGCCCTGCACCCCGTGAAGCTCTATGTGTACGACCTGTCCAAGGGCATGGCCCGGCGCCTCAGCCCCCTCATGCTGGGTAAGAGCACGGCGGGGACCGGCCCGGCCCTTCCTCCGTCGTCTCCGGGGCTTCGTGTTCCCACCGCCCCGACCGCCGCGGCCCGGCCTAGCCGCGCCGGGTAAACGGGGCCGAAATCACTCCCTTCGGCCCCGGAGGTGGCTTCTGCCTCCCGCTATGGCTCGTCCCGAGGGAACGGCCCGCCGGGGAAGGGCTCCCTGAGGGTGTGAGCGGCGCTCGGCGGTTTCGGGCACCGGGCCGCGGCGGTGGCCGGCGGCTGGAGCACGGCTTGGGGGGCCGAGGAGCGGGAACAGCGTGTGTTTGAGCTGCGGCATCGCTGTCTGCGTTGTCAGCGGGACGAGCTTTGTCAGTAAGGCACCGTCAGGTGAACGGGGTGCAGCCTCTTTTTCCCCCATCTATCCTTTGCTGCTTCGTTGGCGTTATTTATGAAAGGCTAATTAAAAGTATTAGTTATCCCCTGAAGTGAGAGCAAGTTCGGTTCCTGACTCCCCCGACTGCTGTGACGCCTCAGCAGGAAGGCTGAGCTGGACAAAAGCCTTCTGCTGTTTAGGAGGGGACTGAGTTCAAAGGGCTCCGTGTTGTGGTGAGGCTGGACTGGGCTACGTGTTGCACGGCTTGTGATGTGCAGCTAGCCACCTTTGCCTTCCAGAGAGTTTGTAGAAGTTTTTTGGATGTCTTTGCAAGAATGCGTGCGTTTCCAACTGAACCTTGGACTGGGGATGCGAAGGAAACTTCAGTTTTGCTTGAAGTTTAGGAAGCGTGAATTAGAAACGCAACGAGAGAGTGGTTTATACCTGTTACGTGTAGACTCTGGCCCGTGTCAGACCAGCAGTCTGTGTGAGATGAGACTTCTCAACAGGCTCCGGGTCTGAACAGATGGCTCCGTGTAATCTTGTTTTACAGTTTGTTGGCATTCACTTCACTCATCTCCAGTCAGGAGATTCTGTGCTTTCCTGCAAGCTTAAAATGAAAATCCAAATAATTCTTAGCATGGTGTTTCCTACACGTCAACAATAGGCTTGCAAAGATGAGAAGAAAATATTCTAGAGATTGTATGTGATGTGCTCTGTTAGCCAGACAGCAACAACAACTTTGGGAGGTGTGTGTTTCCCGCACTGGATAACCTCAAAACTTCTTTTGTGGTCAGAGTGGCTTCTGTTGTAGCCCTCAGGGAAGTAACTTTTCAGCTGTTAGTTCATAATAGCTATGTTTTATCTTGTGCAAAGAGTTGTAAATCTTAAGATACAGATTACATGTGTGCTTGATTTACCTGTGTTTGAGGTGAGCAGATTTTAATCAGTCTTATTTTCAGGTGTTGGTCCAAGCAAAGACTTGTACAGAAATAGGTTGTCACTGTATGTATCTCCATGTCGGAATCTAAACATAGATCAAGCAAAGGCTTTTTAGCTCTCTTCTTACCCACAAAGTCAATCTTGGGATCTTGTAGCTTTCTGAATTTCCACATAAAACCACTTAGTGTATGACTTCATTTTTGATGCTTTTTATGCTATCCAAACAACAACTTAAAAACTTTGCACTTGAAATACAGTTTGGTGCTAAGTTTCTACGAGTCTGAGCAATGTAAAGGAAAACTTAAAAATCTGAAGAAGTCTCTCGGTAGTGTGGAAAGTGTTGCTTGCTAGTACTGCCTAGTAACTAGCTGAGTTCAGACGTGTTTGTGGAACGGGGCCAACTAGGCCTGTGTGGTGACAGTGACAAGGCAGACTGCAGAATATTTGGGGTTATGTGGATCCAGTGACTGGATTGTCTGTAAAGCAAATTATTGTTTGTTCCTTTTTTCCTTCAAATTAAGTGTCTTACGTGTCTTACTCAGCTCTGTCGTACCTCCAGATTATTTTAGAAACCTCCCCACGAGCAAAGTTATGGAGAGAATACTCCTCTTGCCTCATGTACGCATCTTTTCTCCTTGAAGAACAACAAAAACTTGCTACTTCTCTGTACGTCAACTTTCAGATGGTCAACAGCTATTTTTCCCTTTTTTTTGGTCAGTGGTGTTCATAAACTGTGTCATCAGGGAAAGTCATAGAAATTCAAGAGGAAAGGATTTCTTAGATAATTTAGTGTTAAATACTTGTCATCTCTACTTATGGTATTCTTTCCATAGATGCCAAGTTGTATTGAAACTATGCTTTTGCTTTGAGTGATAATTCTGTAACATTGCCTATATTGAAATACGTGTGTGTTGGAGAGGAGAAACAAATACAGTAATTGATTGTGCCAAAATCAGTTCCTAGCATGCTCAAAAACAGAAGCTCAGATCCCTCTGCCAGAGGGGGATGAATCCCTTCTTATGGGGCTGACCACTGTGACATCATCACCACATGGTGTCTTCAGTTGTGCTAATAGGATCCAGAAGTATTATGGATTATGTCCGTACAGCATTCAAGGATCAGCTCTCACTACTAAATGTTATCCTAACTTTTTCGGAGTCAGTTCTTTCCTCTGTTGTTGAATGATGAACCTGGAAGGCAGAGCTATACAGCAGTGTTCATAGCAGGCTTTAGAGTAACTTAGTCACGCCCCTTGGGCACGTCTTCACTTTTCTTGTCCAATTTACTCTTTTTCTACCCAGACTACTTTTGTTCTTCTTACTTTTCTATGAGTTTCCTATAATTTTTCAGTGAATATTTCTATTCTAAAGTATACGTGACCAAATACTGTAGTTCAATTGCCTCTGATACCAGGAGCAGTGTGTTTAACTTTTGTGTGCTGTTGCTGTACGTGCGTCTTCTCTACAGGTACTGTTTCCTCTCTCTCCTGCGTTCTCTGTGAAACTACATTTCTCTGCCCAGCTACATGATATAATACTGAATGCAATGAGACTTCTGTTTTCAAGACAGAAAACATAATCCACCTGATTCTATGGAGGGTAGAGAGGAAAACAGAACAGTTCAGTTTGTGGTGCTGTTTTTGAAGTACGTGTCCAAAGGCAGAGAAGTCTTTAAGGGAGATTAAAATCCTGTTGCATGGGCCTAAAGAAAAATGTCTTGCAGCTCTCAAAGTTCTCCTGTCCTGTAGCAAGAGGTTATTGCTTGTGTGACTCACAGAATGGGCAGGAGCTTAGTCTACCACAGCAGCTTTGTCTGAGGGCAGTATAAATTAATGGTTAGTTGACTGGAAGTATGTATCAGTTGAAACTTTTAAGTAGTGCATTCAGCTGTAGGGACTGAGGACCCTAGAAGGAATTGGAGCAAAAAGTAACTGCTGAAAGGAGGTACCTTCTGCTTTGTTCCTTTTTTTCAGACCCAGCACATTACTCTGCCTTTCTTCCACCAGTTCTGAAGAGTTTTGAATTGCTCCCACATGAGATTCCATCAGCTTTGCTTCAGAGCATTTGCTAGGGATTTAATGAAAATCAAGTGCATTACCCTCCCCCAATCTAGCCTACTTCTTGGTCTCTCTAAGCACCTCAAGGAGAAGGGAACCGAAGCAGGCTTCTCCCTTTCTGCTGGGTTTTTTTCTTCAGTTGAGCACCCTGGGCAGCACATAGGAGAAAGTGTTTGACTAGTTAGGATAATTTTTAATTCAAAAAGGGCAGGAATCTTAATGGATTCACTAAAGGAAATTGCAACAATGTGCAAAGTGATGCACTGCTAGAAATACCCACTCTGGTTGACCAAATTGTATTGCTCCCAGTTCTCATGGGAGACCAGTCCACTACTTTTTGGGGGTCTTCTGGGGCTTGCATATCCATTGCAGAGCATAGGTATGCCGTTAAAAATACTAGGCTTTGTATTATTTCTTTACAGCTCAGGAACAGGGGGTGTTCTTGTGCTGAGGGATGGATGGCCTAAGCTCCAAATGGGGTAAACTAAGTGCCCATCTCCTTATAGAATTCCTTCATGTCTCAGAACTCTTCTGCCCTTCAGTCTAATAAATTGGATTTATATACAAATGCCACTTTAATTTGATTTTTAAAATGCACAGGAATAAACTACATTGTGTGGCCCTCAAGATTAACAAATTAACTGTGCCAGTAAAATAGATTGGTGAGCATCTAATCTCCCTTCTGCTTGGCCTTCCAGATAAATCCAAGCACTGAAGTAATCCCGTTTGATTGTATACTAAAATTATACAGGCTTGCTTGATTGATTCTTTCAAAAGATCTTCATATCCTAACAATGACAGTCTCCTGAATCAGTTGTACAACAAACAAATCTAACTACTTCATTCTCCACATTCCTATGACTAAGCTGAGGGTCCTGGAATTGTCTAATGCATTTGAATGTTGTATTTTTCTCATAGGTTTCTGGCTCATGTAAGCACCATGAAAGTATCTGAGCTATGAATGTTATAAAGAAAAATAACAGCAAATAAAAAAACTTGTTTACTTGCCAGAGGATACTCTGCCTCATTCAAACAGTTTGAATCTTTGAGATGCTGAAGCACACAAATCTATGCTGAACTGGCATCCCCTCCTGAGTTCCAGTGAGTATTTTCAGGAAAGATCCATATAAGCACCTCAGCAAGAGGAAAAAAAAAAAAAAAAGCCTTAAAGATCAGTTATGTGATCAGGTTTCCAAAGATTGACAAGCTATCACCCTAAACTCTCACAGATATAATGCAGTAACTTTCATGTCCATGTTCGTGGTCTGTGACAAATGCAAGGTAGCTTGACTTGCATTAGCCCGTAATGGAAGCAGATCAAATTAAGCTGAATTGCTTCACATTTACTTCAGGCTGAGCTTGCACATAGGCAATTACTGTGGGACAGCTGATACCTGGTAACTTTACCATGTGCACTAACTGTTGTATGTTTAAGTGTGTACATCTAAATTTGCAAGACCCTTTCCAGCTCAAAAGCCCTCTGTCTCTTGAAATATTTAAACTCTTTAGGCATCTTGATGTTGCTGTGTTTTACCTGGGTGAACAGTAGATGCCCAAAAGATTATCATCAGGACATTCCTGTTCAGCATTATATGTGTGTACATCATTTGGATTTGCTTTCCTCTAGGTATTGAGTGAAGGGTAATGCCTGCAATTTAAAGGCTTTTGCAGCTCAAGTGGAAATTACTGGGGAATCAGACTTTTCTATATAGTTAAAGACAGCCTTGGGTTATGAGTAAATGTGTTAGGTTTGGTGGCAGGATGACCATATTGTTCTGCCCGCATTGCAGCATGCTATGGGAGTTTGGAGTGTTGCGGCAAAGAGTGTAAGAACATGAAATGTGATGATATCTGCCAGTATCCCAGATGGTATCTGCAATCCCTTCTTCTAGACCACTCAGTTGACTACGGGATGTAAGCTCTGTTGCACTGTAGGATTATTTGGGGAGGCTCCCTGGCAAGCTTGACCTTCTATTTTTTTTTTTTTTTTTAAGTTGGACAGTGTTGCCAGAAGCAGCTTTGTTGGAAAGTGTCGCTGCAAGGCCTGGATACAACTTGTGCCTTAGCACAGCTGCAGCAATACTGTCCTAATGCTCTCACTTGGGCAGCTAGCTGTGGAAACGAGCAGCACTGATCCTTGTTTGGTCATGCTGTTGGGGCTGGTATGTGTATCAAGCCTTCAGAGGCTGTGAGCAACGTATTTGGTGTATAGTGGACAATGTCCAGCAGAAGGCAAGACATAACTCCTTAGTACAGGCTGCCGTGATTGCTTTATGTCCGCTTGTCAGGAGTGGCAGTGGTTGTGAGCTGTCGCCTGTTCTGTGCAATGTCTGAGTTTGAGAGAAGGGCAGGAAAGGTCATAGAGGAGGATCACCAACAGAGGCAAAACTTCAGGAGGAAGATGATGGTATCCATGAAGGACTGTACAGAACCTCTTACATGATGCAGCAGCCAAACAACATTGAGATTCTTGTTGAGCAGCAGGAAAGG
This sequence comes from Ibidorhyncha struthersii, assembly GCA_013398815.1. Classification (NCBI taxonomy): domain Eukaryota; kingdom Metazoa; phylum Chordata; class Aves; order Charadriiformes; family Charadriidae; genus Ibidorhyncha; species Ibidorhyncha struthersii. The sequence goes on from VZSZ01003906.1 coordinate 1,561,370, forward strand.
GAGCTGCCCAAACTCCTCAGAAGCTGGTGGCCATTGACTTATTACTCTGTCAGTGAGTTTGGAGTTGAGATGACATCAGCCAGCTGTGCAGCATGGGAAACTGCAGCAGCGTACCAAAAGTTCTTGGTCTTGGATGTTTCTGGGTGATGCACATGTGGCCAATAATGGCAGGTTTCTTAGGCGTGGGATTCCCCAATGTTATTGTCATTGGAGAGGCTTGCACTGCCTCTGACCAAGCACGGTCCACCAGTGGCAGAAAGGGATTTTATTTTGTCCGCAGCAGGCGGGAGACCTACCACGGATGCCTTATTATCATCAGTGCTGCAGATCTGGCATGTGTTTTCCACGATGCCAGCCTGGTTAATGTCTTACAGGAGCCAAGCAAAAATAGCAGGTCAGCAGCTCCATTAAGATGATCAAACCAGTGCTTGGCACAAACTGACCTAGCTGAGCAGCCTCAGACAGACCTGCCTTGTGAAGATAAGCAGCTTCACTTGCCAAGAGCTGTTCTGTTATTGCCTTGGCGGTACTGCCTGTTGTTGGCTACGGATTTCATGTGTAGCAGCCAGAGAGGAGCCCCCCAGGATTGGACTGCAGTCTAAGGCAAAGTCCCTTTCCTGAATTCTGTTTGGGAGTGTTTGGGGGTGGTTTGTTGGGTTTTTTTTTCATACAATCAGAGAATTGCACTGGTGGAAAGGGACCTCTGGCGGTCCTGCTCAAGGTAGATCTGGCAAGAGCAGATTCGTCAGGGCCCTGGCCAGATGAGTTCTGAGTATCTCCGAGGTTGGAAATCCCACGTGCTTTCTGGACCCCTGCACCAGTGTTTGGCCACCTTCATGGTAATATTTTTTTCATCTCTCACCGTGTTGGGAATTTCCCACTTTCCAGCTAGCATCTGTTGCCTTTCACTGTGCACCTCTGAGCAGAACAAGGCTCTCTTTCCTCCATACCCATGAGGTGGTTGTAGACAGCAATAAGGACTTTTGGCCTTCTCTTGAGGCTGAACGCACCAGTTTTCTCAGACGCTCTTCAACACAGCAAATGCTCCGGCCCAGTATGTCACTGTCTTTTGGAGGGATCCAAAAGTGGACCCAGCACTCCAGATGTGGTCTCACAAGTGTCAAATGAGGGGAAACAGTTACCTTCCTTGAGCTGCTGGCTGCAGTCTTGCTAGGGCAGCCCAACGTATGGTAGCCTTTGCTGCAATGATCTTTGCAAGTAAGTGTTGTAATTGTTCGAGCAGGTTCCCGGCAGCACCTGTGACATTGTCAGCATCTGCTATAACATCAATCTGCACACAGAATCTAGGTGCAAAGTGGCAACTTTGTGCAAAGTCTTTCACATGCATTTCCAGCAAACAACAATGAAAGTAAATATTAAGATGTTCTTTTTCTGCTTAGTAGACAAAAGGTCACATACAATTCTAGCTTGTGCTGCCTTTGAAATTGTTTGTTTCTCTGCCCTGAAGGATAAAGTTCAAGTTTCCAGTGATTTTTGTGAACAAATGTGTAATAATTTATTAACAGTTATGCAGAACTTGAACTCCACAAAGCCGAGCAAGCAGTAGAGCCTATCATGGACCAGGTGCTAAAGTTAGGGCAGTGCACTATGCCCTACCTCGCACATTGCTGGTGAGCCTGCAGTGTCACTGGTTTCTGGCAGCTCTAGAGCGCAAGGCGAAAGATCTGATGGGGAAGATAGGGAACAAGGGCTAGAGGATCAAGTAGCACAACAGGGTGGGGACACAATAAAGGGCAGCAAATGTTCCTGAGGTTGCAACAGGCTTCTCCGCTTCTCTCATCATTGGTACTATCTTTTGGCCTTCATCCTACTCCATGCCTACATTTCTGTGCGACGGGTTGACAGTGAATATGCTTGCTGCCTGGCTGTGATCTGTGGTAGTGACAGATCAGTCCACCTACTTCAAAACTGCGTGTGCTCGCTTTGACTGATGTCTCTATTGTCACAACAGCCTTTTCCCTGCCTCCACTCTTACACAACCCTTGTCTGAAGCAGGTATCTATCTCTCAGCCTATTTTGTTTCAGACTTGAGCAAAAAAAATATGGTAGTGATTGTTTATTCCTTGCTTGGACACGTAAGCATCCATTTATCAGAACTGTTGAAGGATTATCCTCATCAGTTTTGTTCCTCTGTTTTATCCAGTTGTGAGGATGAGAGAAAGTTGGTTTTGCCCAAGAGAAAGAACTCTTGAAGAACTATTGCTGCTTGGAAGTAGCATGTTCGCTTCTGGCACGCAGAGACCAAAGCAGCCCCAACAGACAAGTGAGAGGGGATAAATACCCCAAGAGCCTCTGCCGATATAAAGGGAAAGGCAATGCTTCTGCCTCCCATGGCCATGGGTGCTGTGGCACTGATCTAAGTAAGAACCATCGGAGAATGTCTGACAAGTGGAACTGGGACAATGTACCCCATCACTGTTACTGCACCAGGTACCTTGGAAGAACCTGAACACCAACAGGAGAGTGACCCCTAAAGCTTCAGCAGAGAAGCCAGCATCCTGGAGGCTGAGGGATGAAATATTGCTCTGTCGGACTACCATTTAGCTTTTGGCCTCTGATACGCTAACTGGGGCCCAGTGTGTGGTGTTCTGCCTCCACTTTGGGAAGTGGGGAAGAGCAGCAGAACGCAACTGAGCTGAGCTTCATTTTTACCAAACTTCTTTTTAATGAGTGGAATAATTTATTCTTATTCTGAGCATCTGATTCCAGCCTTTGAAAAGCAGTTGCAGGGCACTTTCAGCATCATAAGCTGTGGGAATACAAGCAGGGTGGCTGCTAGGGACAGGCAAGGCTGACAATGTGTTGAGGGGTGCAGCCAAATCCTGAGTTAAGGCAGAGATCCTCAAAATATCTAAGAAAAAACTGAATGTCACAAGCACTGGAATAAAACCTTAAAAAAACAAACAAAAACAAACAAACAAACAAAAAAAAACAAAAAAAAAAAGAAAAGACCACAGCTCTGAGGCTGTGTTTAAAGGAGGAGGATAGTATCTAGACTGTGGCTGGCTTTGGGAGGCCTGAGTCTGGTCTGATACAAACAGATGTCCAAACCAGAGCAAAGCCTGTCAGCCAAAAGTTAACCCAGCAGCGCTTTCTGAACAAACTTTTACTACAGTAGTGCTGCTCATGTTCAGGTGGCTTTTTTTATCATGTCTACAGTGTTTCTGGTCTAGCTCTGGGAAACCTGCACATGGCTTTAGCAGATCATCACATCGCATTCTGGTATCTAAAAGTTGAACAATAACAACAAAACTTCTTGGAAGAAGGTGCTGCCTGGATGTAAAGGACAGTGGTGTGAGAAGTGGTCTGCTGGGGGGAGGGTGCTGATAGCTGGAGGCTGGCTAAAAGGATTAGGAGCCTGCTGCAAGCAAGCAGAAGCTAGAGCAGAGGAGCACTCGGTATGCTGCATGGGTTCAAGAGAATACCAAATGTGGGTATGCACACAGCTTTTCTGTTCTAAATCCACTTTTCTGGGTGTCGTGCACCTTGTTTGGCAAAATGAAGTTGTAGCGCATCTGTCATAGCATGCTGGTGCTGCCTACGAGTTTACAAAGGGGTACGATACCAGGGACTGAGCTGTTAGGTTATGATAGATAAAGCAATTGAACCTGTAGCAGTAACAGCTGGTGACCCTTTGAAGAGAGGTTTGATCTTGAGACCCTACCATGATAGGTTTAGGTTTCCCACTTCCAGGGAACTGCAAAAGCATTTCGAAAGGGACTTTTTCTCTAAGATGCAGTTATATTATCAGTTTAGTGCCTGAAGCAAATCTTTGCTGTTGCTCTGTTCTACAAAACACACAATTTAATTTTATAACTTGTGTAAATTGTGTAAATTTCAACCCTGCACTTCTGTCCCCCACCCTCCACTTAAGCTGTTAGTTTTTAAAGGCAGGGGGAGGAAGCCATGGAATGGATTATAGAGACTATCACCACAGATCATATGTTCAAGTAAGATCTCTCAGAAGTTACTGACAAAGAAAACTGAATACTCTGTGCTGGCTAACTGCCTGCAATTGTGAAATCAGTATAAAACTGAACTCCTCTGGTCCTGACTGAAGACTCTAATTTTAGGAAAAGGTTTCTTTTCTTGGTATGTAGGTAAAAGTCCAAGGAAGGTGAGCACTAGCAGGATAGGATGGTGTTGCCAGCTCTGCATGCAGGACAAAAAAAGTCCAGCAGTAGTGTGGACAGAGTAGTTCATTTGAAAGAAAGAAATTTTGTTTCTTTAGAAGCAACTCTGGGATGAAATCTTTGGGATTACTGTCATGGTGAGATAATAGGCATGGCTCCTTAGTGACTGACAGAAAGTAGGCTGAAATCTGGAAAATACGTTGCTAATAACTTTTCTTTTCTCTGCATACAGGGAAACAGCTGGATGGCATCTGGTAAGTGACTAGATTTAAATTGCATAATGTGTGTTAAACACTGTGTGGTGTAGGAAGTATTTTCAATAGGAGATTATATATGCTTCAGCTCTTAAGAACATTTTGGTGCTGAAGAGAGACCAGGGCACCTTCTGTTCCTGAATACAGATTGACAGTAAGATGATGTACAGTCTGGTGCTGGTTAAACCGCTCCATTCAAAGCTCAGTGGACCCCGTGAAAAAAAGTGTTGGTAGTAGTCATTGTGTTTTAGTGCACTTGTACCCATTTTCAAGCATAGGATATTGTCCTTGTCCCAAGCATTTTGTCTTCTAACTGCAGGCATGACTAAACAGGAGACTAAAAGAGTAGGTGGGAAGAAGGTATTACAGAATCAGGCCTTGTTGCACTTAAAAGCAGTGGCTATATTTGGCTATAAAACACCCCCCAATTTGCTATATATAATACCCAGCGTTTAAAAGAAGAAAAAAGGAGGGGGAGCAAAAAACTCCAAACCCTTCTCCATCCATCTTCCCTATCTATTGATCCATCTCCAGTGATTGTCAGACCTTCTGAAGTCAGTGTCTATCAGACATGCACTACCTCTGTCAACGTGGTAGCAGGGTTAGCTCTGTCCCTCTATCTCTGCAAGTTCACCGTCAACCCTTTAGCTGAAAGAGGCTGCTGGAGATCTCATGCTGGTGTGGAAGTCCCTCTCTTCCCATGTTCCTTCATGCCTGGGCACCTAGCTAAGCCTGTTCTTTCCCAACCATTTACAGAGTTACAGTAGGCTTGATAATCATTGCTTCCATATCCATTCATGTCCCAGCAGATCCTGTTCCTACTCACACAAACACATTGACCTTTCTTTCAGTTAATCACTTCATGATGTTCTTGAGCACGTAAATTGACCAGTGATTTATGTGCTAGGTTAAATATTTCCTTTGCTTCACCATTCTTTTGTTCTCTGTGGCAGGCACACCTCCATAATAGTCCATAAGGATGAGTTCTTCTACGGCAGTGGAGGAATCTCCAGCTGTGCACCTGTAAGTTAAACTTATTTTTCTGACAAGGTAATTTTGTGATAGGGTTACCTGATTAGAATTGCTTGTGTCATGTCTTTTAGAAAAGCAGCAAGAGGCTTCTGAATTCAGCTGGATATGGCTACTTGCCATGGTTGCCCAGGGCATCTGAAGAAAAGGGAGCATGGACAGTGGGTTTAAGTCCAACTAAATACAGGTTGGGGGTTGCTTCTGCTGTTAGAGTCTATCTATCCAAGACACCTTCTGCAGCCACCTTGCCAGAGTGACACCTTGTCTAATTTTGTATGGATAGGTTTTATGTGCAGACTTGGCAACTCAAGACATCCTTTTTAAAATTAAAAAAAAAAAATAATCATAATTCTTTGTCAGACCTTTCTGTTCTTGCAGAGGCAAAACTGATGGGCCAGTCTTCTAAAGCAGAATTCTGCTATAGTTTAGCGCTTTCATCAAAAGGAGCCATGTATACAAGCTGAAATGTAACTTGCATGTTACCTCTCATTATCTCACTGGAGAACAGAGAAGGCCAGTGGGGCTTTTTGCTTGACAAACATACCAAAAGTTCCTCCTGTGCCTGGACAAGCCGCGATAGCTCTATTCACTAGAGTCCTGCAAAAAAAATCCATCTGTCCATTTAACATTGTCTTCTGGTTGTTAATTTTTACAGGGAGGGACACTTCTTGGCCCCCCAGACTCAGTTGTTGACCTGGGAAACACTGAAGTTACAGAAGAAATTTTTCTAGAGTATCTTTCCTCTTTGGGGGAATCTATGTTCCGGTAAGTAGCAGCTTGCACTATACAGTCTGTATAACAAAAAAAACTCTTTAGGGGAAGGGGTGCAGAATGGAGGAAGGTATTACGAACCAATCCCGCTCACAAAGCTTTGTCTGCTTAGTGTACTATTTGGTACTCTCCAAATATGAGACTGGAACTGATGCACCTATGCACGAAGAGCTACCAGCTAGGCAACCCTCTGGTGTGCCAGCCTTGAGCTAGGCCGGGAAAGCGTCCTGCCAGGAAGCCTTTCACACTGTTTTTCGTAAAATGGAATAAAGCCTGAAATGCCTTTGAGAGAATCACCAGGGAAAATGAAGGCACTGTATGAAATATTTCAGTAAATAGTGCTTTGCCCCATGAGTCATAGGTGAAGTGTTGTAGTAAAGCTGCCAACTTTCAGATGAGTGAAAGCAAGGTCTTGACTGTTAAAGAGTCTAGTCTGCTTCTCAAAAGAACAGGAAACGGTAGCATTTAGTGTTCTGGCCAAATTTCAATGTCAATATTCTTGTGATTTCTCATTATTCCTTCTGTGGTTTTAATTGAAGAAAACTGACCTCACTTATCCTCCAAAAGAACCTTGTATAAAGGCAGTGATGCAGAGAGATGTCATTTTCCACCCTGATTCACTTGAATTTCAAGGTGAATTGATGTCTGTATTCTACCTTTTTGCTTTAGAATTCTTTGTGGGGAAAAAATTGCTAATGTAAGGAGATGTCCCTCATTAGGGGTCTAAGTTTTTCTGCTTGTGAGATTTATTGCTGAGTCTGTCTTTCTACATTCCAATTCCTCTCTTATTGCACAGAGGAGAGTCTTATAACCTCTTTGAACATAACTGCAACACCTTCAGTAATGAAGTGGCACAGTTCCTGACAGGAAGAAAAATCCCTTCTTACATCACTGACCTTCCATCTGAAGTTCTTGCCACGTGAGTATGAGTGCCGCTCCTCTCTGTAGTGTATGGCTTCATGCTAATGCTTCAACATTTGACAGAGCCAGCGGTACCAGTTTCTGCTGGCTCTCTCTGAGAACCAGCATAAGATTAAGAGGAGGATGCTATTTGCTTTACTTCAACGCTTACAACACTGTAGGACAAGTGCTGACTGGCACTGGCATTGCTAAGGAGACAGGAGAAGGTGGCTGTTCAGCCTTTAACTTACACTGCTTATTTTGTGATGGTTGCTTATACGTGACCAGCCAAGCATGGAAAGCTTCACAAAATGATGCAATTTTTTTTTGTTTTAGGAAACCAGTATCTGTTAAAGGTCAGTTCTCTTGCTCTAAGCACTGTAATTGCAGTGGAGATGTCAGCTTTGCTTGTGAAGAGGCAGGGGAGGTGTAATTTTAAAATGAATGCTGCAGTTTTAAAGCTAGGACTGGATGGAAAAAGAGGATGTGAAAAAGAGGAAATTAAGAATTCCTGCCTGGTAGTTCAGCTCAATTTTTATTTTTTTTAATTTTTTTAACTCTCAGCTAGTGAGGATCCCAGTGGGATGATTTAAGCTCCGTCGTTTAAGTCTTATTTCTCATAACAATGGTATACCACGTTATTTGGGAGACACATGTATTCTATCCTGGGCTTTTATCGCTTCAGATATCTCAAAATCAGATAAAGTCTATAACAGCGTGAGTCATATTGAAAGATAAACCAGGTGCTACAGATTGCAACAGAAATTATTCTGTGAATGTTGAGCCATTGTCTTTTAAGGGAGCTAGAGGCTATTCTTCTAGCAGTCTTTAATACTTATGTGATACTTAATGGAGCTCTGCAGTTGCATAACAGGGATTTCGTTCACATACTTAAGTAGACTGAATTACTAAAAGCCAGTTTTAGACACAGTATTACCACATTAACAGTCTGGGCATGTCAGGACTAAGAACTAGCTTATATAAAATCATGTTTAAGATTCTTATTTATTGAAGAGTAAACTCTCTTTAATAGGTTAAATCAGTTTAGTTTGTAGTGGAAGTCTGTTCTTCAAATTTGCTTTGACAATGTTGGTTTGACTGCACTCTAGGAAGTGAATGCACTTCAGTAGTAAGTGGGAAAAGTTGTTCATCAGGTAAGCTATTTGAGATGTTTATTTCTTTACCTTCTCAGACCTTTTGGACAAGCTTTAAGGCCCCTCCTGGACTCCATCCAGATCCAGCCACCCGGAGGAAATACGTTCAGCAGACACAATGGACAGAGCTAACAGGAGTGACCAGCGTGCCCAGCCTCACCAGGCCTCTTCCTTTTTAAACATGAATCTACCAGATTTCTATTTTATAATTTCCCATCGGAATTAACTCTACAGAAGTTACGAGACAAGATTTAAAATTTCCTAGGGAGAGGATTTATCAGGGTGCATGTAAGACAATGCTACCAAAAAGATTGCCATAATTTCTAATAGTATTATACTAATTTATAAAGGCTGTCTTGTCCGAGTAGGCTGACACTTTCTAAGTAACTCCTGTGCTGGTAAGTGGGAATTTGTTCCATGAGCATTCAAGGGCCCATTACACAATTTGGAGTAAATAAGAGGATGTCCTAGCCATCCCTTGCAGGCTTGCATCTCTTTCTTCTGTCACTGCCTATATTTTGGGCAGTATGAAGTCTGTAGCAAAAAGACAAAGGAAGTATTGGTAGCCTAGGAAGTGAAGGTGTGCCAGGATTAGTCTTCTGCATATTTCATTGACATTATATTATTTACTCAGGGGAAAAGCATCTGATTAGAGTCCTTGCAGAGGCACAGCTGTGTGTGAAAGGTGATCAAGCTGAACTGTGTGTCAGTGTCACAGTCAAAAGTTGAACCTTTCAATGGGACTAGCTGTGGGGTGGGAGGGATGCTGGAACTGAAGGTTACCGAGTTAGATCCGAGAGTTATGGAAAGAACCAGCTGAAAGAACAGAATCTCATGAGCAGAGGTGGTGGAAACAAATTTCAGGTGAAAGTAAAATGAAGTGAAATGTTTCCTTTTCTCACATGTAAGCTTATCAGCAGATAGACAGAACCTTGTTAACTACTTACTCTTGCATAAGAGCTGGGGTTTTTTGGTTGTGTGGTTTGTTGTTGGTTTTTTTGTTTTTTTTTTTTTTTTTACCAAGCCAGAGTTACAGTACAGTAAGGCAGGAATAGCATGGCAACTGCACCATAATATAAGGTGGACCAATTCTGCTTTCAGTTTCTAGTTGCAGACACAGCAGGGGTTCCAACTTTCTTTGATATTGCTGTTGTTTCCAAAGCAGTCAGGCACATCACAGGGAGGGCTCTGCTTAAGTGTAAGAGAAATAGGTGGTAGGTCTCCTCAAATGTAAAGAAAACGAGGAAGTGTAAAATTAAGGTTTTCTATGGAACAATTGAGTTTATTGAGATACATGAAGAAGCAGCCCTGTCGTTAGATTGACATTCGATTGTATCAATTCTAGGTTAAGATTCTTATAGCTTTGCAATTATTTGCAGTGGAAAAAGATCAGGGGAATGAAAGAATAGGCACACTGATTTCTTTTTGTGCATGTATATACAGTATTTTCCTGAACAATTTTGTAGCAGCTATACTTAGGAAGGAACACAAGAAAGACATCAGACAAACCCCAAAACATTGCTGGTGCTCTGTAAATGGGGATTGTGCATTCCAGATGCTGCTGAAAAAGCATCTATGCAAATTTCTAATCCTTTGTCCGGTGCTTTGTTGTGAAAAGTATTGCTGCAAGGTCAAACTCCCTGCACTGGAAACTTCTTGCCATACCTAAAGGAGATGTCTTTCCTCTGCTGGGCTCTTTCTCCCAGAATAATACAATTTGGTAAATTTCTCATGCTGTTGCTCAGTGTGGACTATAATGGTTCATATTTTTGAGGGGATAGAATGGAGGAAAACTGTGGTTTAGTCACTCTGTCAAATACTCCGTTGCCCCACGCCAAGTAGAAATAGGGTACCGTCAGTCCATTTTGCGGTTTTGTCTGTACCTGTTCTCAGTGCACAGCTGTGGCCCTTGCAGCCTGATTTTTTTTTTTCCTTGTCATTCTCTGCTTGTGCCATCAACTTCTCCTTAAGCATTTCATTTGATGGACTGGACTTAGAGACAACTGTAGCACTTAGTACAGATCAGTTTATACAAAAGCTTTCAATCTTTCCCCATCAAAACGTCCAGTTTGCAGAAAGCATTCTATAATAAATCACTTGTGAATGCCTTTTGGTGCTCCTGGAGGAAGGATTGGTGTTTGTTTTCTGCGAAGCCATAGCTTAGTTTTCCTGTTTGGCATGTATATCCTCTACAGTCTTTTTCCATAACCTATTCCGTGAAGAGTAACCAGTCTCTCATCTTAATAACACACGTGACTGTGCCACAAAATGCTGTAGCATGTTAGAGATCTTGGAGCTTCCTCAGTTGAACAGGTATACTCAAGCTGATACAGTGCAGCCCGACATCTAGGTATGCTATTTTGGTACCTGCAAGCAGCACAGCTGTGGCTGCTTGTCTTTCAGCAAACTATCACTTCAGATGCAGCTGCCTGCGGTGGAAGGACTGGCGCCACAATTTCTGTCCCACACTCTTGCACAATGAGGATATCCCTCGTGTGTCCACCACTTTAGCGGTCCTGAGCCTGGTTTCTGCTTGGCTGCCTACTTCAGGACTTTTTGCATCCTCTTGAGAGGCAGGAAAGAAAAGGAAGATATTTACTCCGTGCATTTTGCAGTCTGACTTTTCCCTCCTGAGCAGCCCCTTTGCAGAGATAATGCTGCTACTTTAAGGTCACTGGGTAAGATTTTGCTCGGCCATATACTGTTTGCAATAGCAAAGGAGCTCCCAGAGGGTCTGCTGGGCTCGGGGCCTACTCTGTGTTTCGTGGCAAAAGAACTGCAGGAGGGAATCCTGTTTGCTTGGTCTTACTGGGTATGGAGACCCCTGTAGGCTTCTTAGGAAACCTGTTTTCTCCAAAGATGGTTATGTGTAAATTGCAGGACTGTGGTCCCAACATTCCACCCAGCCATACTTATAGGAATATAAACTAGAGAAGTGTATGTAAGTGTATATAGGTGACGAACTTCAGCCAGCTGATTGACAAAGGGGCAGGGAAACTGAACTCCTGAAAGGGAACAGAACCCGTTTGCCCACACTTAACTATTCTATCTTGTATTGCTGGGGTTCCCCCTGTGCCATTTTAAAGGTGTTAACAACGTCTTTAGGCAGAAAGTGATGTTTTGATTTGTGGGTTTTTTTTTTCTATTACAATAAAAAGAAATACAGCAAGTTTGCCTGTTTGAATGTATGTGTCTACACAGCTGCCCAGCGAATGCAGCTGACCAGAAGTCACCATCTTCACTCTGGTCCCAGCTGGAAAGTGCAAGAGGAGAAACTGTCCAAGCAGTTTGTCCCAAGTAGCAGTGGCTGCTGCCCTTTGCTAGAACTGGTCACAGGGAATATTCTTATTTAAGTCTGGGAAAATTTTCCGTCTGTAAGCACCATGGTATCTTATAAAGACCACGTTCCTGAGGCTTGACACAGCATGGATGAGGTGAACGAAAGCTGAACAGTAAGTGTTCTGTCAGCGCAGGTTTTGTGCAGCCCTTGCTCATCTAAGTGTGCAAGAATTTGTTTATCTAATGTCTGCTGTTGAAGAGGAGGCCCAACAGAGCTGAAACACAGGAATTCTCTTAAGTTTTTCCTGATTGTCTTGATGCTGCTGCTTTCAGGAGGAAAAAAAGCAGCTTTGAGAAGTAGACTGCATGCCTGGGTTCCTCTGGAGCCGCAGAGGGGATATTTGTGAGGATTACGAAGCACTGCCCATCACGCCTCTGCCGGTGGGCTGTTAAGGAGCAGGGGAAATAGCTGGTTCTGGGGAAGAAATCAATTCTACTTGGTTCAGCCTTCTGAATGCTTATTGATGGCATCCAAATGATAAACCACACAGTTCGCTGTTTGTGTAACAGTCTGTATCAGTGTAATACAGAAGAGGGCTTGTAACAGAAGGGGGCTTTAAGACAGATTCATGATTGTGGTTATTTTGGGCTGTGTTATTCAGATATGGTGCTGGTTTGCTACCAAGTACCAGTACTAGCCCCACATAAAATACCTGGGAACGCGTATAAAAGGAAAACCTTGACCTTGATGGCAGCCCTAGACAGAGCGTAAGCCACTTACCTTCTAAACTTCAAACAAAATATTTGCCCTTGCTGCTAGTAACAGAGATTTTATTCATGATGGCAGCTGCTGCCTGTCTGAGCACCAACCAAGGGAACGTATCAAGAGTGGTTTAAATGCAAAGTATTAAATAACAGAACCAGCTGCAGCAGCCCTGTTCTCAGCTAACCCGGATGAAGGAACAGCTCTGTGCACCAAAAGGCAGACTCATATTCTCAGGGAAACCAAGATGGCACAGGTCCTCACCGGCCGATACCAAATGGCAGTTGGGTGCTGCAAGAGGTGTTTCGACGTGAATAGAGTTTCAAAAGCAGCGTGATGAATAAGCTGGAGAAAGCACGGCATGTAGTTCAAGTTTGAGAAAGATCTCCTGGTAGCATAAGCCCGATGGCCCTGTAGGAGTGTAAAAATGTGGACGCTGAGCTGTATTTTAGCAGACTTCCCAATTCTGGGAAGTGCCCCGAGGTGGCACTGCTGCCTTGCAGCACGGGGATGCACCTGAACCAGGGGAGAGCGGCTCCTGCTTTTGGGATGTCCAGAGTAATGTCAATGCTAGAGACAAGGAGGAAGGTCTCTCCCAGACAAAAAAGCTGCGGGTAGGAGCAGTCAGGAGACAAGACTGTAGGGCAGCTTGGGCTCTGGCAAGAACCGAGTGCCGCTACAGGGGTGCAACAGGAGTGAACCAGCAGGTTTTTCCCAACACCAAACCTCCTCCATCCAGATATGGGAAGTCTCATCCTCATACCATGTCATGGCTTATGAAAAATAAAGGCTTGCATTCCTGAACCCCCAGGAGTTCACTGTATATCTGACCCCACAGCTGTCTTTTGAGAGTCCTGGGCATTAGCTCATGGCTCTGCTGCATGGGAGAGCAGCTCTTTGGCTTCTGATAGTCGAGCAACCCAAACCCATGAAGGCATCTCTACTCACTCTTCAGCATAGAAGATACACTTTGAAGCATTCATGTTCCAGAGTATGCATCCACACATTAATTGCTGAGGGATAATATGTAATCACACCTAGATGAGCCCTATAAATGAGCATAACCCTAAACTGAATTAAAAATTCAGCGCCCAGTTGCACAGTAAGCAGCTGGGTGCTGAGGATCCCTTCCAGGAGCTTCAATGCATCTGTGAAAAGACTCCAGCTTTCCAGAGGTGGGAGCTCATAACCAGGCTCTGATCCAGAAGGCCCCAGAGGCTTTGATTTTGCAGGAACATCACTATCAGGACAAATACCGCTTGTAATACCCATCCAAGATTGCCTGACTCGCTGTGTTTCGGAGGCAGCTCACAGAAACAGCGTGGAAATAGCTGTCCTGGTGACATTAACTGGTGGACACCATGAACGCCTGCGTCCCGTCCCTCCCTCGCCCCGCTCCGGGCAAGTAGTTGAGGATGTTTTGTTAAACCTTGTCCAAGGCAACGGCGTGGGGGTTAATTATTAACGTTGTTCCTGTAGACATACACACACTCCCCCGGCCCTTTCATTGAGTGGGGAGCAGGAAAATCAAAACCGTGAGCAAACCCCAGAACCTGTGAAGCCACCCGAACGCTGGAACCTGGGGGAGAACTGGGAAAAAGGGGGTTTGCAGGACGTCCCGGAAAGCAAATAATTTGCCAGAAAAGAGAAAG
>VZSZ01003906.1:1575673-1588406 GCA_013398815.1 Ibidorhyncha struthersii
CGGCGACGAAGGTGGGATGCGGCCCCACCAGGTGTCCGTGGGTGGGGGTGTGTGTCCCCTAAACCCCTTCCGCGGGGGTCACTCTGCGTCCTAAATCCGCCCCCAAGCCTGCCCCTGGCCGTGCCCCGGTGGGGGCCTCCGCTCGGCTCCTTCTCCCTCTGCGGAGAGCAGGCAGGGAGGGATGCTCCAACCCAGCCCGGGCTGCCGGCTCTGGCGTTGGGTTTGTACCAGCTTCGCCTGGGCTCTGACAGCGCTCCAGCCCCCCCCAGCCCCTTCCAAATTTTGCCTCCGCGGTGGGGTCTCCAGGTCGGGGGGGGGATTGTCCTTATCGTGTTCAAACAGGGCCGTGGGGAGGTGGGTAGAGGAGGGAGTGGGAGGGCGAGGGGGCAGCCTCTGCTCCCTCCACCTTGTTTTCCTTCTCTGGCATGGATGCCAAGCGCGGATGAGCTCCGAGCGCTGCCTCCTTAGCGGAGGGAGGCCGAGAAATCCCAGGCGGAGGCCGATTGCTGAGTCGGCAGTGGTGTGCGTCCGGGTGGCAGGAGAGGCTGGAGTTAGATAACCAGTGGCTGCATCACCCCAGCAGCCTGGCAGAGGGGAGGGGAGAAGAGCGAGCACAGTAACGCACACGTGGTTGAAAGCCTGACATTTTGGAGCCCTTATCTTTGTCCTGCCACTGATTCAGCCCGTGACCTCGGTCAGGTCGTTTCCCCCTGCGTGCGTCAGCTCCGCACCTGTGAGCCGAAGATAATCTCCTCGCCCACTTTGTGGAGAGCGAGGAGGGTCGGTGGCCCTTTGCGGAGCACGGGAGATGTGGAAAGCGCAGTACTGAGCAACCCGGAGGATGGCTCGCTCAGTCCTGAGCCCAGTCCTTCTGGCCCCTTTTTCCAGGCAGTACTCATTTGTACCTCTTGTTTCCTCCCCCCTCAGTCATCGATAAGTTTGATTACGTCTTTGCTGAGAATGGCACAGTGCAATACAAGAACGGGCAGCTGGTCTCCAAGCAGGTAGGTCCAGCTCCCCTTGCAGCTGTGACTCTTCTTCCCTGTGCCCTGCGTGCCGTGAGGAGCAGCATCTGGCCCTGGGCGGATGGGCAGCCTCTTCTCTTCTCCCCAAATGCCAAATGCCCCACTCCTCCAGATCATGTCCTCAGGTAGGCTTCACAGGAGGTCAAGCACCTTCCTCACTCCCCCTTCTCTTCCCGCAGGCCATTCAGGACCACCTGGGGGAAGAGCTGCTGCAGGATCTGATCAACTTCTGTCTCAACTACATGGCACTGCTGAAGCTGCCCAAGAAACGGTAATAGCCCAAGCCCATGCAAATGGCAGTCGTATCACTGATTTCTAAGGAGCTCTGAGCTCCACAGCTCTCCTAAGAGCAGCTGAGCTTGTCTTGCTCCAGGTTTTATCTTAGCATCTAGAGGCCCCGTGTAGGATCACTGTCCCACTGAACTGGGCACTGTGGGCAAATAATGGAGGAGGGTCTTTGTTCTGGAGAGTCTGCACTATATTTTAGCATAATGTCTGCTCTTTTGCTCCTCGGATTTTCTTTCTTGGTAAGCGGGGTGCAGCCACTGCGTGCATCAGGGTACTGCCACTGCGTGCATCTCATCTAGGACAATGGTACCAGCTCGTTACTGGTCAGGGCGTCAGGCGTCATTGGTCGTATGAGTTTCCAAACAGACAAACAATGGCTCTTAAGAAGGGAGGTCCAGCGCCTGAGTGCATGGTTTCACAGTGTTTCTAATCCAGTGTCACTCGGTGCCACTGGTAATAGGGCTGTCCCTGCACTGCCCCCAACCATGTGTTCCTGTCTGCTTGCCCCCAGGAGATCCAGCAGCCACATGGTGAGTTGGGTTGGTGCACCTCCTCTGAAGGAAGACTAGGCCACTGCCAGGAAAGAAAAGGGTAGTTTTCCATTGGATTGGCTTTCCCTGCTAACACAGAAAGGAGAGAAGAGGGACCAGATGGCAGGAAGGTGGAAGGGGAGAGCAGGAGGAGCTCTTTCAGAGGCAGCCTGCAGTTAAACCAGCCTGGGTGCAGTGTCAAACCACCCCTCAGACCACGGTTTCACAAATGCTTGAAGCTGCCCTCCCCTTGCTCCAGCTGGTTTGTTCCTGCTCTCCCCTTGTGTTTTTTTTACGGTGAACCCAAGCAGGCGAGCTGTCAGGTCGAAATTAAACTGGTAAAAGTTGCTACACTGTGATGCAGATTAGTTGCCTGATGTGAGTCACCATGTGGCAATATGAGGACTGGTGAGAGGGGCCAGGGTGGCTCCTTGCAACAGGACTGGCGGCTGAACGTGCCCCCGAAAGCGTGGGCTGGGACGCAGAACCCTCAAGGCTGTTTGGTTGCCTCATTGCTGTGTGGTTGCCCAACAGCCCGGCGAAGTTTCACCTCCCAAGTGCCTCTGTGGATTTAGGCTTATGGGATTTCTAGCAAAGCAAGGACTTTAACCCACATCTCCCGAGTCTTGGCCTGAGGCACGAGCCACCGAACCCTTGGTGCTGCAGAGATGCTGCTCCCAGGCTGCAGGCATGGCTGCCCGTGTGTCCGTTCCCTGTGACGTTCTTCAGTGTGTTAGGAGGCAGGAGGTGGAGAGTTTTCCTGAAGACTGAGAGTGGTAAGCGCTTTATCACAGAGAAGCGGCAGGCAGGGCTGGCAGGGACATCAGAGGGCTAATAAGCTTAGGGCTCCTCAGCTGGACGTTAGAGGGTTAATGAGTTCAGGGCTCCTCAGCTGGACAGAAAAGGGATCTCCCTACTCCAGCTAGGTTTCCACAAGAGTCTCAACCTATTTTCAGTTTGGCAGTGCTGCTATCCCCTATTGTTTCTACCCCTCCTGTGGACCAGTGCTGGTACCTATCTGACCCCTCTTTGAGCTATTCCAAGGTGACACGCAAACAGAACTGGCCGGGTTTGTAGCAAAAAGAAGAGAGCAGTTTTTTGCTGGCTTAGTGCTTTGAACCAGCCCACCGAGGAAGTGGCAGAGTAGTGATCCCACTGCAAGGCGAGGGTGGCAAGCAGGAACAGGGTCCTGTCCGTGCAAGTTTAGGTAAGAGTTGCAGTCAAAGGTGCAGGGGACAAACAGAAGATGCAAAGGCCCTCCTGATTTGTGTCCCAGGAGGAGGTTCTGATTGCTCATCCACCTGCTGCCGGACATCAGCAGTGAGTTATACTCCCCTGTCCCATCCCACTGCCCCAAGGTACTGCCAGCTTCACCCAGTGTTTCTTCAAAGCCTCCAAGGGTGGAGATGCCACAGTCTCGTCAGGCGGTTGGTCCGGTCCAGGCAATAGCTGTCATTGCAGTTATGATATTAGAAAATGTTTCCTATCATCTCACCTAAGCTCGTTGCTTCCAGCCTGTCCACATGACACACAAGATCTCTTCTCTTACAGTCTCTTTTTATGAAACTATGAGCCCCTTGGAGACCTTAAGCGGAGTTGTTGAATCCTGGTCTCCGCCTGCTGCAGCAGGGCTCTTGCGCACCTTTAGAAGTTCTTGTACACCTGAAGCGTGAGCACCTGTGAGTGGGCATGGTTGCTCTCCTATGTGTCCCTGCAGACACTGCACGCCTCACTGCGCAGCCATTCCCCTGGAAAGGTCTGTTTTTCTCTCCCTGCCCCAGTAACCTTGTGCCCTTGCCCATCCACAGAGGAACCTTCATCGAGTTTCGCAATGGGATGCTGAACATCTCCCCCATCGGACGGAGCTGCACGCCAGAGGAGCGAATTGAGTTCTCCGAGCTGGACAAGGTATACAGGCCAGACTTGGGCTCGCCCTCCCCTTTGCTGGTTTTGCACCACTGCAGATCTTGGGTCTTACTTGCTTCCCTCAACCCCAAGGAGAAGAGCCCAGCTCCAAGCTGTGCACCAGGCCAACATGTGCAGCAAGGTGGAGACGGGACTGGGGGTCATAAAACCCAAGGGGAGACAGAGAGGAAAGGAAGAATTTTATTTCATTGGGGACTACTGATGCAATGGGGTGGCCAGCAGGATTCCTTGTGCTGTGGGAGAGCCCCAGGGAACAAGGCACTTATTTAACAGGGTGTTTCCTTGTTTACAGTAACCAAAGATGGCCCAGCAGCTGTCTTCTCTCTCACAGTCCCAACAGAGCTGGAACTAATGGGTTTTCCACACTGGTAGGGCCAAGGCGGATCTCCTGGGCAGATCTCTGGAGCACTTGCCCAGTGCTCACAGCAGTTTCTGCCTGGGGGAGCTTTCTTGGGGTTGAGGCATCAGTCGGACTTTGCAAGACTTCTTAAGCAAAACTGGAGACTTTGGGTTATGAACTGGGCTTCTGTAAAAACTGAGGCAGTTGCATTTCATTGCCAAGGAAAACCTGGGATCTGCTCTTTCCCGGAGCCTCCTGGAGCTGCCCTGAGCTGGTGGTTTTTTATGCAGACACTGGGCAGGACTGATGAAAGCTAAATGGCGTTACACTGGGACTTGGGGCAGGTGGGAAGGGGGAATGCGATAAGCCAGGGTTGCCCAGCAGACAGATTATGGTGGATTCTAGTAGACTGTCAACATCTAATTATTCAAACCCTCCTTCCTTCTCTTTCTTCCTTCTCCTCTGTAGAAAGAGCGGATCCGGGAGAAGTTTGTGGCAGCCTTGCAGAGGGAGTTTGCTGGCAAAGGCCTGCGTTTCTCTCGAGGTGAGCAGAGGGGGCTTCCCTGGCTTTGCCTTGGCCTCTATCACGTTCACCGTAAAATGGTGGGAAGGGGAGCGGGAATCCTGGCTGTTCCCTCTGGGGGCTTGGAGACTCTGGGAAGAGCACAAGGAGCTTGTAGTCCAGGAGAGCAGCCGCAGGGACATCATGTTCACATTCGCAGCAGGGCAACAGAATAAACGGTGCTGCAGATTTGCCTCCCTGGGAAGCAGCCAGACAGACGGGTTTCTGTCCCGTGACGTTATCCCAGCCTGAATTTCACTTAGCTCTGCGGAGCCACCCCTGCCCAGGAGGTCTGTTCTGGCTCAAGCATCAGCATCAGGGTGACGAGCAGAGCTCCAGACACATGCGCTCCTCTCTAGGAATGAGACAGGAGCCTCATGCATGTCTCAGCCCTGCGGTTTCTTGGGAGGGTTGGCTTCAAGGGAAACAGCTTTCTTCCTGGAGGAAGAGCTGCTGAGAGGCAAGGAGTCTGCAGCTCCGTGCCATGGGCTTTTGCAGGGCCTCTTCTTGGGGTGATTCTTACAGCCAGCTTACTGAAGACAAGGAACCAAAGGAGAGCCTTGAGAAATCCAGGGGTCTGGCTAGCACAGGGCATAAAATGAGGGTGTGTAAGTGGTGGGGCTGAAGCAGAGCAGATGGGCGTGTGTGAGATAAGAAGCTGCCATGTGGCAGCCTAGCCAAAGGGCAAAGGGGTGACGAGATTGGGAGGTGGTGGGTGACACCCCACTCTTGTACCCAGCATGGACCGGTACCAGGGGTCTGTCCCTCTGGTCCTCCAAGGGCTTTCCTCCTGAGACCTTCCCCCCTCCCTTGTCCTGACGGGCATCCTGTGCTGCCCACAGCACTGACACACACCGTTTGTCACAGCAGAGAAAGACAA
The DNA here is from genome assembly GCA_013398815.1 of Ibidorhyncha struthersii. NCBI lineage: Eukaryota > Metazoa > Chordata > Aves > Charadriiformes > Charadriidae > Ibidorhyncha > Ibidorhyncha struthersii. The sequence continues at coordinate 1,581,225 of VZSZ01003906.1, forward strand.
GGTCCCCGCCGCCATGTCCCAGCAGGCGCGGGGGACGGGAGCAGAACAATGGGCCTTTCTCCTCTGACTTTGGGAAGCCGCCATGAAGAGCCTGGGCCTGTTGTGTAAAAGCATGAAGACAAGGGGAGCTGTGGGCCCCATGGCTCCTCCACAAAGAAAACCTGGGGTGTCTCAGGTCAAGCATCCAAAAACAGGGACATGCAGAAACAGGGCTCTTCTGCCAAGCTGGCTCCACGTGCCTTGTCCCAGGCTGTGGATGACGCAAGCCCTAGAGGTGGTAGGAGATCTCCTTGCAGCCCCCCAGACCTGTGATCTGCCTAGGTGAGGGACAGTGCTGGCTGTCCTCCACACCACCTCTTCTCCCTTTGATTTCCTACCCTCTCCAGCTGGCATCAGGAGCCCCTTGTTGCTGCCCAGCTCTGTTTAAAGGCCAGAACACAGTGAAATGCAGCGTTTTTCACAGGTAAATGGCTTTTGGTACAAAACCAGGAGGATTTTAACAAGGGCAGCCAAGTTTAGCTCCTGTTCTGATGCTGGCTTCTGCTGTGAGCCTGGGGGCATCCCCATCCCTGAACTTGTAGGGCACTTGGTCCCGTCCGTATTGCAGAAGGCTGCCTGGGGCAGCCTGTGAATCCTTTGCCCTGAGCTGGACACACAGGCTCCATTACCGGCTCCTCAGGTTCTGAGGAGGGTTGATTTGGGATCTACAAACCAACGGGGACACCTCAACCAGTCAAGGAGAGGAAGAGCATGGCATCAGGATGTAAAGGTTTGAACAGCCCGGGGCAATGGATGCCTCTTCTGTAGCAGGGGCCATCCCCTGCGGGTACCTGTCTACTTACCCGCTTCCTAAGAGAGGTTGGGTTATGATTTATGAAGAAGGAGAGTGTGAAACTCCAGGATTGCTGGTGGCCCACCAGATTGCCTAGAGAAGCAGGGTGCCCACTTGAAACTAACAAGAGCAGAGACCTGCTGGGGAGAGGCACATCCCAGCTCGAATCCCCATTCCTCCATCTCTGAGGAACATACACTTGCCCTAAGTTGCAGGCTTTGTTTTGGGAGGAGCACATCACCTGTGTCAGTGCTGGGACAAGGGACTGGCTCTACAGCCTGTGTATGCAGCAGGGCTGCTCGGAGGATGGGGAAGGTGTTGCCTCTGTGCACCCCCAAAAGGCAGCACAGTGCTGGCGTAAACTCTGCCTGGTCTAAGAGCAAGGGCTAGGATGTTCATTAACCCTCCGTGGCTGTGGGTGTCCATGTGCACGTGTATGCACGCTTTCTGGGAAAGTTCCTTTACCTCCATACGTTTGCTCGATCTACCTTAGTGCCCCTCCAGATGCTGGCAACCCATGCTTGACTCTTGTGGCAAGAGGTGGGTGACAGGCCAGGGTTGTGCCCCAGTTGTGTCGATGGGTTCATGGTACCACCATGGCAAGGTCCTTGATCAGTGTGCAGAGCCTGCTCGGGGCCTGCTGTGCGGCCAGCTGGGATCCTGGAGCTCTCATGGGATTTGCTTTGCATGTGCAGGGTGCCGGCAGCCCCCAGTCCCTGCAGGGTTAAGGAGCGTCAGAGCAGTGGTTTTAGAAGAGCCAGTGATGCCTATGCAGGAGCCTAGGAGAGAGCTTGGTGCCAGTCTCCAAGGGCAGTGTCCCCCTTTGGGATGCAGAACACGCTGATGCTATCTGCAAGGTGTAACCCCAAATCTCCCCCAACAGAACTATCTCTTGGGACTTCCCGCCTCAGCATTCCCCCCCTGCAGCCGCTGGTTCCTGCTTGCATGCCTGCCTGCAGGCAGGGGGGCCGTGCTGATGTCACCCCAGCCATGCTGATGTCACTCCAGCCTGTTGTTATAGCAACAGCATCTGCCACTGTCCTAGCCACATGCAAGAGAAGCACACCAATGCAGAGCTGATGCCAGGCTGCTGTTTTGGGGGGGAGTTCCCTGCACCCGTCCAGCCCTCTCCCCTCCTCCCACCTGTCCTGGGGCGGGAGGACACCCTGCCAGCTCCCACCACCATTGTCCAATGCTCTCCGTTCTGCTGGCAGGTGGCATGATCAGCTTTGATGTCTTCCCGGAGGGCTGGGACAAGCGCTACTGCCTCAACGTGCTTGACGATGAGAGATTTGACACCATCCACTTCTTTGGGAACGAGACGACCCCTGTGAGTATGCCCCACTCACGCCACGAATAGTTGCCTTCTCTCCTTTGACCTGGCAAGCCTGCGTGGAGCTGCTCCATCACACTGACACAGACCTCTAGCTGTGCAAGGGCGAGAGAGATGCTCGTGTGGTGAGTGTTTGCGGTGGGCTCATGATGATGGCAGGCCCACTGGGTTGTGGGGAAACCACTCTGGATTCACTGTGCTGGAGAGCAGGTCTACCTCAGCATCACTTGCCTGCCCCCCGCACCCTCAGGAGGGGAGAAGCCACTTCTGCAGCCACAGGACCCAAAAGACAAGCCCCCAGCACTTAGGAGAGGGCTTTTCAACAGCAGGAACAGCTTCGCCTTCCCTTCAGAGCAGTGGAGGATGATGCTTCCTTGCTGCTGTAGACCAGCTTGGCCATCCACTTGCCTCTTTCCAGATGATGGGCAACCTCTGCCCCCGCAAATATGCCCACCCCACCGTCTGCTAGCCCTTCCACAGGCAGGGCAGGGGTTAACCCCAGGCTCCTGGACAAGCTTTGCTGGTCTAGGACCTTCCCTATCCTTTCCACCTCCTCCCCTGGCACTGAAGAGGGGAGACAAGAGGGACAGAGCATGGCTCCCAGCCCAGCCTCTTCGGCCTCCCTGGGCCAGCAAAGCCCTGGCAGCCCCTTCCCAGCAGGTCCCTGCCTGCCCAGCCGCTGGCTCCCGCCACCGCTTCTCACAGGACAGAGCAAGGTGTGGATGCTTTGGTGAGACCCAGCTAATGCTTTCCCTGTTTTCTGTTCCCCTGCAGGGAGGGAATGATTATGAAATCTATGACGACCCCCGCACAGTGGGACACAGCGTCCAGTCCCCCCAGGACACAGTCCAGCGGTGCCGCGAAATCTTCTTTCCAGAGAGAGCAAATGAGTGCTGACTACCAGGTCCCCGCAGCCCTGCCCCAGCCCCACCCTTTCCCCTTGCCAGGAAAAGCACCTTCATTTGAGGAATCTGCTCAGGGTAGACCCAAAAAAATCACTTTACAGAGCTGGTTGGGACGTAACGCGTGAGTGCGGGTAGGTGTGCAGGAGGGGCCCTTCGCTGAGCAGCCCTTTGGCACTCCCCATCTATGGCTGGGGCTTGTGGGACCAGACCCTCCTCACCTCCAGCGAAACTTCTCTCTGGACAGTTTGGCCGTGGTGGGAGGCAATGCAGGTGCTTTCATGCTTGGAAAGCGTTTGAAAGGGCCAGTCACAAGAGCATGTGTGTGTCCATCCTGTGCTCCCTCTCCTTTTCTCTTCTTTTTCACTCTGTTTCTCTTAACACTTTTTGCACTAGGGAACATGCGTCTTCGCCTTTCTCTCCCCTTTGTGTCTTGGCCAGGGAGGATGGGGCTGTAGGAGGCCCCAGGCACTCTCACCAGAGCTGCTCTGAAGTAAGAGGCTAGGAAGGCTGTTTGCTCCAAGCCCGTGGTAGGAAGGGGTAGCTGCAAGCCCCGCTTGTTGCAGCGTTGTGTGTTGTAATGGAGAGGAACACCGTGTCCTTCACCTCGGTGCCACACTGTGCCAGTCCCTACAAGTGACTTGGGAATGAGTTTTAAAATGACTCTGCTCCTGCTCTGAGCTTTGCTCAGGTGCATGAAGAAACTAATTCTCTCTTTAGCTTACAAAAAAAAAAAAAAAAAAAAGGCTCTCATGGGTTTATTTTCCATGTTCTGCAGAAGCTGTCAAGTCAGACCTTGCCTGGCACAGCTGGAGGATGCTGGGTGCCTGGTGTGTGGAGAGCACCCTGCACTCCGGAGCCATTGGGGGCAGAAGCTTCCCAACAGTCTTCCCACCTGTGTGTCCGTTAGGCATCACAGATGTGTCAGTGTAAAACCTTACCCAGGACATTCGTAACAGACCGAGTCCCATTCCTTCCCAGTGCTCGGTTTTCCATCATGCTGCCAGAGACATTTTCAAAGAAGGCCAACACAGGTCAGACCTGGTTTCTAGTGCCAATGGAGGTACACACTCAACAGTGCCCTCCCAGCTTGCTTTTCCACCCCATCTCGTCCCACACACTTGGTTTACATGGTCACCTTTAGGGACAGAAGTTCTCCTGTGCAGCTGTCACATGTCCCCCTGCTCTTCTCTTCTCCTGGGTCTTTGTCATGGGTTGCAAAACCACATCTCTTCTCTGGCCCTTGACCTCCTCCCTCACATTGCCCCTTTATTCCCAGCTGTTATGCTGGGGTGTGTGACCGCACCAGTGATGCTGATCACAACTCGCTGTTCAACAGGAGCTCAGGGATCCCCTCCAGGGAGATGTCCTGCTTACAGCTCCCCAGGACACGTGTCTGGTGTTTGTGGACCTGGAGGGTGCCCGAGGTTCCTGCAAAAGCTCCCCACATTGCTCCCTGGGGCCCTTTCTGAGCACAGCCCTGCTGGTATGGCACTTACTCCATCTCTTGGTCTTGTTTTCCCTCCTCTTTTTCTCCTGTTCCTGCTTTCCTCATCATTGCTCTTTATCTCCCACCTCGCAGCTGGACTGCAGAGAGAAGTTTCTCAGCTGGCTACTGCCACTTAACCAAGGGGCCAAGTTCCTCAGGTGAGACACGTTGGTGCTTTTAGACCCAGGGCAGGGCTCCCATGTTGCCATGGGCAGAGTCCTGAGTGGACCTTGGCACTGCTGCCTGGCCGCCGGAGTGGGGGTGCTGTGTGATCAGCACTGGTGGGGTGCTGTCTCCTCCACCTGACTGCACCTCTTAACTCTACAACACATCAGGTCTGTAATGCATCACACTTGCATGAGCACAGCAGTCTGCCTAGCATCTGGAAATCCCCAGCAAATGCACAAATTCCTTTTTCTGCCCAGAGAAAATTTCTGCATGGGAGAAGAGGACCTGTTGGGGAAGCCTGGATGCAGGGTACCCTTTTCACAGGCCACTGGTTTTAGCCCTCCACTGCAACCTTCATGGAGGAATCGTGTGTTTTGTGGTTCCTCCTTCTCTGTTTCACTGTGGATCAGGTTATGTGTAGGTTTGGGGGGTTTATTTTTCCTGTAAGTCTATTCGAGGTCAGCAGGAGAGCTTGGTGGTGGGTGAACAGCGGGGCCTGGCCTTGAAGGCACAAGGCACTATGGTGGCCGTGGGGGCTGAGGTGCCTTGTGTAGTTGAAGGGAAGGGCAGGCTCTGTCCAAGGCTGCTCCTGAGGACAGCATGTCCCTTGTTCAGGGTCGGGGGAGCTGCAGGGCAAGCAGGGCAGAGGCAGGGATGACTTTTGGGCACCAGCCATCACTTTCTCTGCTCAGGAGCTCACGTGTGCATGGGTGTGAACAAGCTCAGGAACATTCCCCATTCCTGTCTCTGTCTTACACCAAGCTTGGGCTAGTTGAGAGCACCTTCTGCCAGGAGACCCTGTCCTGCTGGAAGGATGATGATGAGGCAGCCCCAGGGTCTCAGGACCACCGAGAGCTCTGACTGCCTGCCCTGTGTTTTGCAGGCAGGGATGAAGCACAGCTCTGGGGTTGGAGCCCTGCGCCTAGGGCACAGTGCACGCCTGTCCCCAAGACCCCTTTGCCATGATGTTCCTCTCTCAGTGGGTGCCCACGGTGTGAGTGGGGGTTTTTCCCTGTGTGTGAGTGAGCGGACACGGTGGGCCCTGTGTTGGAGACTGTCGTGCCATATGGCTCCATATCTGTGTGAGACGGGCAGCTCCTGTCTGGCTGATACCAACTGTTAAATAAGAAATATATTTAAATACATATATATGCGTATATTAAAAAAAATAAAATTAATCATATTAAAGCTAGAACATGCAGTGGTTGGAGGCAGCGTGTGCTTTGTGCCAGGCTCTGCTGGGGTGAAATGCAACCAGATGGCAGACAGCTGCACTTTGAAATCCCCACAGCAGTGGGGGACCAGCCCTGGTTCTGGTCACCCCTCTTGGTGGGCAGCAGCTTCCCATCCCAGGCTTAGGGTCTGGTTCCCCTGAGCAAGGCTGGAGCACTCGGGGACCCCATTGGGACATGCTGTGCGGAGGTGGGTGAGTCCATCCTGCTGTCTCAATGAATCCCTGGGTTCTCCATGTCTTTTACCCGGTAAAGTCACCAGCGTCTCCACTGCGACACAGGCACATAGGACAAAGAGCCAGGATGGGCAGGGATCATGGGAAAGTCACTTTTAATGGTTTATTGCCAATGTTACAAAGGTTGACACACTGTCAGACAGGCGGAAACTACACTGGAGTTGTAAAAACACCAACAAGTCTAGGGTTTTAGTTTATTTCTCAAAAAAAAGGAGAGAAAAAAAAAAAAAGAATCAAAGTTTGCCTTGGCCAAGCTGACTGCGTGTCTCGGAGATGCCCGGGGGTCACCACAGCCCCTGGATGAGCCGGGCTTCACATTGCCAGTGAGATGGGCTGTGGGGTCCTGGGGCAGTCCCCACACCAGCCTGGGCTGGGGCAGCGTGCGGTGGTCCTCCCGAATCCACAGGGCCCCAGTGGTCCTTCATGGCACCAGCCTTGCACCCCTCCTCTCCCCGCTTATGGCAGACCCCTGTCCCCACTGCAACAGCGGCAGCAAGAAAGGTGAAGAACGCCCCTCTCCATCAGTGCTGAGGGACTGGCAGTGCTGGCAACTTCCACAAGCACGACAACTGGGTGCCTGGGGACCCGGCCATCGTCACCCACCCTGCTTGCAGGGCTTCTTGCCCTGCTTTGAAATAAACCCCTTAACATGCTGATAATCTCTGGAGCGTCGGTGCAGGCACCGTTTCCCTGGGGTCAGTTCAGGCCCAGGCTGGTGCACACCATCCCTGTCCCACTGCCCTCTGCCCCTTCCCTCCTAGGGCTGCTGGAGCCCGCCTGGCCAGGGTATGGCGGAGAAGACCAAAAACGAAGTTTGTGCTTTGTATACGAGACCCTGCCTACACCAAGGGGGCTGGGGAGGAGGTGGCTGCACTTGCCCCATGGCCGAGGCTACCAAAACCCCTCAGCCCCTTGCCCCCTGGCAAGCTACAGACATGCGCACACATACGCGCGCGCACACACACACACACACACACACAGGTGGGAGAG